>KQ962813.1:3358-15629 GCA_001563735.1 Leucoagaricus sp. SymC.cos
AGACCAAAAAGGAAACTACCATATGGGACATAGGCATAGAACATACTGGAACATAAGTCATAATTGTTTACAAACGAAATGATGAGTAAAACCATGTCCGAAATACTGCCGAATCCCTACATATAGTCGTTTTACTCTCCGTAAAGAGAGTTATCACTAAGACCTAAGGTCAACTCTTTGGCATCATGAACGCATACCCCACCGAACTGCACTCTTACATCTGCAGTTTAGCCTCTACAGACGACGGGCACACCGCTCGATCACTCTCTCTTGTCTCGCGCTATTTCGCGGAGATCGCTCTTCCATACCTATACCAATCCATTTGCGTCACCACGCCCTCACAAATTTGCGCCCTCGAGTGTGGACTTCAAACTACACCACCACACCTTCGAAAGATCCACCATCTTTATATTTCCGACAGTGGATCTAATGGAGGACGGGATCTCGTTAATTCAATTGGATCCATTTTGACTTTTGCTGCGTCGACACTCGAAACACTCGCTTTCGTCGCTTCGTCACCTCTTACTAGTACATCTCTCCTTTCTCGACTTTTCCGAACACGATTTCCTCGACTTCATGAGCTTACGGTTTCGGGACATTATCCCTTTCCCTCTTCACCGTCAAATTTCCCTTCACTCAAACGACTTCATCTGGTGGGAAACCGTAACCCGCATGGGTTGCTTGGACTCGGAGGACTCAAGGCGGCCATGCCAAATCTGACGCACTTTCGTGTGTCAGGGCTAAATCTTGCTGTATCGTTTTCCGAAGAACTCCAACAGGTGTTCGCGACGTCGAACGACGAGGACGGGTGCATGTTCCCGTCCAAATTTTCACCGAAGTTGAAACAGCTCATAGTCCAACGCGGACCCGAGTCGTCATCAAGTCGATCTAACATGAGCGCTCGTAGGAAAGACGAAGCGATGATGAAGAACTTGGAGAGTCTCCAAACAATACACCCAGCACTGGACCACCAAGTTCAATTTTCGTTATTGCCACGGAGGAGCACGACGGATATTTCACCAGACGAGGTTCGAGTAGATTGGGTTGATCGATTGCATGGAAAAGAAGGATGTTGGACATTGACAGGGTAGTAGAACTGATTGTACAAAAGCTTGTGTCCTGGGATATTAGCATTTCCAGACAGCAGTCAAGCAAGACAGCGAAATAGGAAAAGAGATAAAGCAATAACCCAATGAGTGAACTAGATTGAAAGAGTGCGAGTCCGGATAATAAATGAAAGCAGAGACATCAAAGAAAAAGGTATAAAAATGAATGGCAGGGTTTTAATCCTCACTACGTCGATGGGTATTATCATTGTCGCGGTATGGTTGGCTATGGTCATCATCATCGTGATGCGAGGGATGCGGATCGTCCAATAAAGGTGTCGCGATACTCGCCGTTCGCTGATGCGCAGTCGGTAACTCGCTGGGTGTCTGTTGATGCAGTCGAAGTCGTTCCGGCGACGAAGTTGATCTCGAATGTCTGGAGGATCGACTATTATTAGCAGAACGTGAATCCACCAAAGAAGGTGGTGGTATAGCGACTGTTGCTCCCGCGGCAACAAGGGTATCACCATTCCATTCTTCACCGTGTGTAGGATGATTTTGAATGCCGAACTCGTCCACGAGTGGGGGATCGGGGGTAGTTTGACTTCTCGACGAGTAACTCAGAGACTGTTCCTTCTTCATGTAGGCCTCGTACCGCACAGCACGAAGTGTATCTTCACTCGGCATCCCCGTCAGCTCGTCCGAACCTCTCCTCGCCAACTGATACGCCAAAGCACGTTTATCATCCGTCAAACTTCCACGACGTTCTCTTTCCACTCTCTTGTTTATACTGTCTTCGGTGTAATAACCACCGGAGGCAGAATAACACGCAGCATAAAGCGAAGAACCCAAGAAGTACTATGAGGACGATAATACCAACGGAAAGTTTCTTTCCGCCCGTCGACACGTGAGAATTCGAAGATTTGGCTCCGGAGGAAAAAAGTGGTTGATTGAGAACACGAACGGTGTTGAACTCATCGAGAGCTTGTGAAGGATCCGTCAAACTCATCAAACCCAACCGCGGTAGAATAGATTCTATGCCAGGTTCGGGATCGTTCACGGGTGGAAAGGAACCGTCCTTGTTGGGGACGGTTTAAGCCATGACAGTATAGACGTTCCGCATGAATGGGACTCCGAGGATGATGTCGCCGATATTAGAGTTTGGATTGCTCAGTTGTCCGCCGGCGGCTTGGATAAGCCCAATGCAGAAATCTGCGTTGTTGTCATTTGGTGGTTCCGCCGTAACGTCGAGAGGGTGAAGAGGGAGTGCAGGTCGATCGTCAAGGCTAATGGTCATATTGAGGGGCGCCTTGCACGGAACATAATCTAGAATCCGTCAGTAAATCAAACATGCATTGTAAATAGTCCAGAAGGAACTTACAATTCTCATCGCGAGCTGGATGCACATCAAGAGCGCCGTAAATCGCGTTAGCAACTTTTGATGTTGTAAAAATATAGGGCACGCCGGAATCAGTGACCGCGCTGGGAAAAACCGCGCCTGTATTCGATCGTCCAATATCAACCGGTTTAGGTTGACCGTCAACCCAAACAGTGATGTCCCTAACGCTAGCTTTCCAAAACAAACTACCAGCAGTGTTACTGACGACGGTTGAATAATGGATTTGACTAGGATCGTTGACGAGGTCAGGTGGGTGTTTGCCGATACCGAGATATGAAGGTATTCGATCTGAGCCGGGGCGAGAGAGGGAGAGGGAGAGGAAACGGGAGGAAGGAGCGTTGGAGGTTGGTGTTATGGAGAAAAGATTGGAAGCCCATGCGGCACCGTCTGGAGAGTTGTTGGTTACGGGTGGGATGTTTTCGGCGATAATGGAATTGAGAGGGAGTGCGAGGCTTAGGATTCCACTGAAATCTGGAGCCAGGTCTTCGTCTGTCACGCTGAGGCGACCGCTGTACATGTGTATACCAAGTCAGCAGAATTGCAGCGGGCAATTGTGTGGGCAACACACCAAGAGCCTGATTTTCGATACTATAGCCCACGACGGTGACACGCTCCCAGTAAACAGGGCCCGAAACGGAACCAGAGAGGTAGTTGATGCTGAAGTCTAGACCAGTTTCTTTCCCAGATGTCGATGGATCGTAGTTGCTTCCTCCTGCACGACCACAAGCAGACGATGAACATGAAGTTGAAGCAACCTACTGCGAGGCAAGCAAGTCAAGAAGTTAAACATTGGTGATAGAGCGCACTGTCACATACGAGGTCTGATAATCCGGTGTCTACTTCTAGCGAGAACTTCTGGTCGTCGTAGCCTATGCTTACTGGCACAGTGTACGCGCTGTTTGACGGTCAGTCGAAGATCCAGGGTATTTTGGCCGAGAGCCAGAGGACGACTTACACATCGTAAATACCACTACCAGAGAGTTCTAGAGGAATGACGACGCCTGCTGTAGTCCCGCCACCATCGTCTGCGCGGGCGAGGGCCTTTGCTTGTCCTTCCAGGAGGGCGTGGGGGAAGGTGTGTTTGTGTGCCTGGGTGTCTATATTTCATGGTCGCTGACCCCATGGATCGAAAAAGGAAAACAAGAAGTTCGATCATGCGATCACTCTTGTATGTCACTCAAACACTGCCTCCAGAACAATCACAACAATGCCACCTCGACGACAGAGTTGTGACTTGTAATGGATCGTACCATTCAAGGTCGCCTGTCACGCCATACTACAAATCAACGGCCTCCCAGAATGGATCATCACCGGGATAAAAGGTCCTTCCATCCTTGTTGTAGTCGCCTGAAAACACGAGTTCGTAGTCGAAACCTCTTTTGCGTGTTTTTGCATCATCAGGAGTCTCGGCATCTATGAGATCCGGCATGTTGAAGAACACGGGTGTTTGTCCTAAAAAGAATGAGCGAAAAATGCCGAAACGAATGAGAAGAGAACGCACCAATGTTATTTACGCGAATGTTGCCTGTTATCTGGGCATTCTTGCCTCGATCACGATAATAGCTCAAGACGGGATAGAAAATGAAAAGAGTGAGGAGGGCGAGAATGATGATGATTACACCGACGTTGAGGATGCCACGCCATGGAAAGCACCCGTGTCGCCCTTGAGGCCGCCTTTTTTAGAGGGGTCATGAAGGAAATCCTCGTCGTTAGGGGCGTCCATCTCGTCCTGGGTGGGATCATAGGGGTAAGCAATGAGTCCTCACTGAGTGTCTGGCACTCTGGAGGGGTATTTGGAGTCGGGGGAGAAAGAGACGATAGAGTCTCCTGAGTTGGATAGCACGGAATCGCGCTGCGAATTTGGGAACTTTGGAGGCACGAGGAGAGGGTCATGGTCGCTGGCGTTTGAGGGGAAGAGAGATGATGGTGTATCTCGCTCGTCTGCGAGGTGATAGGGGACCATCGAGCTGCAGTTGCCAAGGCTATTGGGTATTGACAAACTGGTGAAATGTGGTGAGAGGGTGCCCTGGGGAGAGTCGTCGTAGTTGAAAGACTCCAACAAATGGTTCGACGACCACGATGCCGGCCGAGAGAAGGACCGAGCGAAGGGGTTGGGGCCGGGAGCATGGGTGGGCGAGGTCGGGACGAGGGGTGAGTCAGGGAGACACTGAAGGCGAAAGGGAACAATAGGGGAGTGAGAACAGTATCATATATCGTATCGCTAATCCAAGAACGTCAACTCGGCATATCTCTGGAGCGCAATGGTCACCTACGCCTAATGGTTTTTAACTCTGAGAGTCAAGTGCCTTTAGTCTCTGAGCGTCCCATACCCACAACCTCCTTCCTGTGCCAATGCACTATGCCCTATGCAGGTGCTTGCTGATCCTCCGAAAGTGAAGTGAGTTTGTCGATCGAGTGCCGTCTCAGTACCATTCATGAAACCTTATTTGCCCTTGCAGACTCACCTTGGTGAAAACGCGTGGTGAATCCTCTCTAGCTTCTAGCCTCCCTTTGGCGAACAAGGCTGAGAGTGACAGCGCTAGAAGGCATTCCAGCCCTGAGCCTCTTATCAGTGTTGGACATTTTGCAGCACGATGAACGTAGCCGCATCGACCACAAGCTCAATTTGCACTCTGTTTGCGTAGGGGAAAGGGTCGACTGATGGACGAGGTCATGCAGTGGAGATAGATGGAAATGAAGCGATAGTCGTGCACCGGGTCATGGAAGCGATGTCGAAATCTCATGCGAAAGGACAAAGGCGGTATTTGCACCTGTTGGTCTGGGGCTCATCGGAGTTTGAAAGGGTTTGTTTCTTGGAGATCGTGTGCAACCTCAGCGGGGAGGAATATACGTTGCTCATCGTTATCCACAGCGCCGAGCTCACTTATTCTCTAGAACCTACTATGAACCCTCGCAGAGAGCAATGTCAAGCTTCTGATGGACCTCTGCCTCCTCAACACCGTCAAGGAAGGTCGGGTATGTCTGCTGTTCCTTCTCCCAGTCATTCGCTCACACCAGCAATCCAGAAACAAAGTGCCAATAACAAGCTCTCAGACGCTTTCTATGATGCACTGGAAGGACTTTTTATAGACCTGAAGACCATAACTCTCGTCCGTGGCTCAATGAACCCACGCAACGCGCCCCGTACTCACGCTGCTGTTTTGTAGGATAACCGAGATGTGGAAGCGTTTCTGAAGCCGGTATCGAAAGGCAGAAGTTCCTGATTACTATGACGGCGTGTCATGTTATTTGATGGCATCTCGTTTGTACTAACTTAAGACATGAATAGCCATTGCGACTCCAACGTATTTCCAAACGATGCTCAAGAACGCCCACTCGAGACAGTGCAAGTCAAAGCACGAGTTCAAGGACGATCTTGAGCTCATTTGGTCCAATAGCTATACGTACAGTGCATCAGAGGTACGTTGAGACCGACTTGTTATTCACGGCCGACGCTAAGCCATGGGCGTTTAGAACCACCTGCTCCGACAGTGCGTTAAGTGCCTCATGGCCAAAGCAGACCATTTGCTCAAACACACTACTGACCGACGCGACCGTACCGATCCATTGATCTCACACGAATTAGGTGCTGGATACACTAGCTTCCTACCTTAGTTGAATGGCATTGGTCGACACGCTCGCTCCCCATCCCCTGCAGCTCAGAGATCGCAGATGAGCGGCGGACTCGAGGGTCATTTGGCAGCTTCATTCGGAATGGGGAGAGCAGAGCCTCGGGGCCAGCACTGTCAACGATTCGGCGTGGCACCAGTGCAAGCATTTGTTGTAGGCGTTTCACTCCAACAACACCCGGCTTAGTGGAGAACAGCAAATAAGTGAATAACACCTTTTATACTCTCCAACACCCACCACGTCTCCGGATGTTACCCTCCAGAACATTTTGGTCTACTTGGGCTCCGTCGCCAAAGGTATGGCCAAGGTGATGATGAATGGGGTTGAATAAGGTAGAATTGAACTCGTATCGTAGTCGCTAAGGTAATCAGTCCCCATGTATGTGTGCCAGTACTTGTATTCCTATCCGACTTATCCTCTGTGTGCCTTATTTGCGATGCCGTTGGGCAATACTTCATGTTCAAGTCTAAGGTTTCAGGGTAAAAGATCACCTGGATATATTTCTACTTCTCGCGGTACATTGTTCTTCTGTGCGAGAGCATTCCTAATACACTCGCAAGTAGTATAAGCGCTACTCAAGCGGTGACTCCATATCCAGCTACCTGTAGTTCAAAGATGGCATGTTCCAATATATTTGCAGAGGCGCCGTTCGGGTCAAGGGTCTTCCCATCCTCCATGTCTTGGTAGAACTCGTCGATACGCGCAGCTGCTCCTGATAAATGAGCTACCTTGGCACATGCAGCATGAATAGCGAGGTAAATTGGGGATGGGACTGGAAGCTTCTCCGGATCAGGCGTCGTGAAAGTGATGAATTCTGGATAGCTACGTAGGAAGGATGGATCTGACGCTTCGAGCTTATATCTGTTCATTTCTTTCTGATAAATGTCATCGTATGTTAGGTAGTCAAGGTTAGGTCGAACGCACGGTTGCAACGAACCAAATATCCAATCGATCAAAATCCATATGAAATCCAGGAACCAAGGTCATCACGTTTTCCAAACGGTGGACTTTGGAACCGTTCAATTCATCAGGAAGTTCTTCGTACCCAAAGCGGTGCATGACCGCCCACATCGTGGCAGCATACTCCCGCTATACGTATGTAATCGTGATTGAGAGTTAAGAGGTAAAAGTAAAAAGGGGACATACTTTGGCTGAGCCCGGTTTAATGGACGAGTTAGTGGACTCAGAGAATATGTGTGCACACTGCGTGGATTCCCTCATCGCGCTGGGGTCTAAATTAACCATCTCCTCCAGCTCTTGGATCATCTTTACCGAGCGTGTGTCGTATTTCCCAGTCACGACGCAACGATGACCATCGCGCATAAGGGCCTGATAAGAAATCAATGGGCGATTATTGGTGGAAAGGGAGGACAAGACAAACATATTTTTTGGCCTGAGCATGGGATTGAGGAGCCTCCTGCAAGGTCGCATCGATCATATCTTGTATCCTGTCAAATGAGAGACGGGATGCATGATTGGAGGGTGTTTGTATGTGAGCCCTATTGGCCCGAACTGGTGATCGCGTCAGATGACACTTGCATGAGTAGGATTGGGAACGTACAGGCCCTGATATAATGATCATAATACAACTGGCCAACAGCGAGAATGGCGGAATCGTCGACGCACGAGCTGATCTCTTCGACAATCTTTCTCAATCCTAGATCTGTGGGCACGTAGTGTATAAGATAGCCAAGGATACGAACGTAAATGGGGTTGTTCCCGACGTCGTCGTCGTTGTCGACGGCCAGTTGAAGAGACTCCTCGAGTTTCAAGCAGATATCATACGCGCTCACGACGTGGGCAAGATGTTGAAGTCTCTGGGGAACTTCGTGCGGCAACGAAGTCATGTTTGTAGGATGTGATCAAGGACAACAAAGCACCACTGGCACCACGACTCACGAACATTTTTGAGATTCCGCCGAAAATTCTAAAGCTCAATTTGGAAAGCCAGCACGTCATCGATCATCCTTCAGCACACCTCGTCCTTTCTGCTCATTCTTCTCATAAAAGTATCTGTCCAGGCGGGAGACGGTAAACGGGTAAGATTGATTACGTTCCGAGACACCACGTACAGACTTACCTGCTTTGAGGTCATCATAAAAGCCTTGTGTGAGCTTCGGCACATGGCAGTCCTCGATCGGCCACTCAGGAGGGGTGTTGTTGAAGAACGGAAAGCTCCATCAGACCAGACTGCTGTTCCCGAAATACAAACGATGTTCCCACCCCTGGGCCTGACATCTCAGATAATGGTATGTAACCACTCTAGTTATCACACTCCCTTCCCCAAGCCTCTCGTCGCTTTAAATCTCTTCCTCGCACCGATCAATCTCAGAATCACCCATCTTCTACGCACCTTCAAGGTGCACCTCGTGTGGACCTAGGCCACACTCTATCACCCACGCAACTGGTCATCGTTCCTTCCTCAGATTCGGTCTGGTATTGCAGGAAGAAAGCAATCTCTGCATCTGGCTCTCCATATACCACTTTTCTCTTGAATTGTACTCCATTAGTGTCCCTACTGAATACAGGGGCGCCGTACGGTTCGAATTCCTTCATGTCACCCCCCATCTTCGCCTTTGAGCCACAACCAACTGAGATCTACGATGTGGTGTCACATTGCCACCCAAGATCCTCCACCCGCCATTCCCGGGCCTGGGTTGGGGCTCTCAACGATTCGTGCTTCTGGCTCTCGGTATGCGTCCGAACTTGTGCACTACTATCTTGTCCAGACTGGTATGTCCCGATGTGACGATGTTTCCTGTTTCTTTAAGTTTGCCCGGTGCATCAGTGAAAGCGCGTCAACCATAGCTCACAATACATAGCCAATGGAAGGTCCACATGGCCCACGTAGCGTAGAATTATTTTAACCTACCGTCAAAGCCGCTCTGTGTAAAGAAATCAGCCTCTAGAGATGAGAACTTCATCAATTTTCAAGGTCCCTTGTGCTAATAATATTAACATCACACTAGAGCACATAGTTCCATGTAAGGGCATGAGGGAGGATTATCTTGATTATGGAACTCGGATCATCCCGAAGCTCGACTGTGCCACTTTCAAAAGTGAGCGTCCTTTGCTCTGGTACAAGTGACGGCGATTTAAACAGGCTGATGAGTCTCAGGTTGCACAAACTTGCGTAAGTTCGATTGAACAGCCTGGATCGCAATCCTCCATAAATTATTGTCCTTGATTTATATTGGTATGGAGCACGGGTGCGGCGATAATGGAAATATGGTTTAGTGAGCATGAAGATCTTGAGCCTCCGACATTTGCATTGTCACCCCCGAATATCATGCACAGCATTCTTCGAGTTACCAAACGCTACCGTGCTAGTGAACTGTGTTGTATCTAATAGTCGATATCTACTACATTGTGCCGAGTTTTCTGGCTGCTTATTGTTCGACCAGCTACATTTTCGTGAAGAAATACCTGCTGGATTGCGGCAAGCAAACACAAAGGACAAAGAATCGAGAATGATGTCTATGCGCTATACATCCATGTCTTATGGAAGAGAAGTTGAATTAAGTTGTTTGAAGGCAAGTGTGAAACGGCATTAGTTGTAAGACTCATAACAATGGTCGAGAGAAACAGGCCGCTGACTCTCATGCGTATATCCAGAACAAAAAGAAGAATGAGTGCTGCTCAATTTACAGCTCCATAGACTTGATGAGTATGAGAGCGAAGCGAAGGCGGGGCTCCAATTCTGAGTCGTCGAGAATATTTATACTACCTAAGTGCCGGAGAAATTAAATTATTGTTGTGCGTGTTGAATTCGAGGGTGTACTGGACGGATTGTGTGGAGTGGGTGTGGGTGTTTGTCCTGTGAGGTTTGTTGTCGAGACTGACACGAGCGTAATGATCGTGTATGACGGTGAGAAAGGACGCATACAGCACGATAATCGGATCGTGACGTTGTTCTTGGCAAAGTGCTGTCAACTGTAAGTCTCGACGCTTGCAAAAAAGCCGGGTGGAGAGGATTATGGGACTCTTGCATATCAGCTTCTCTCCCGTGGGATCGACAGTTCACGAAGATCACCCAATTAATGAAAGGTTCATCATCGTGATCGGCTTGGCATCATATCGTGATTCTCGTTCACATTGTTGCTTCTTTGTGGCCTAGGTGTTCCGATAACTTGGCTCTGACTCTTTCGTTGTCCAAGACGGCCAAGGATACTCGGCTTGTCTTATTACTTGCTCTGTAGGAACACACAGCTTACAAAGGGGCACGTAGCGCCAGGAGTAACGCGGAAGAATTGAATTATGAGTTGTACCTGGAAGAATGACACGACGAGGAAGCTAAAAGGCTAGCGCGTTTGTTGTTTCTTCATATACAAAACCCTGTCCGCTGGTATGGTCTCACCCTCTCTTTTCCCCATTCCTCAATGGCTCGTGGGCTCTCCAATCTTGTCGCGCTCGCTGTGTTCGCTGTTGCTGTGGCCGACGCACAGGTTACTGGGACTTATCCTGCTACGCCTTTGGCTTCAAAGACTGGGTATACATATCCCTCCGGCGTCGTGGGTCTTCTCTTCTGCTTTCAATGCATCATATGCTCACTCAGACGTAGCCATACCAAGTCGATACTGACACGGGTCTAATCCGTGGTGTCCAAGCCGGGTACAACATCTGCAACTCGACAACCGAAAACCAAGACTCGCTCTGCCAAACCTCCTTCATCAACGGCGTCGATGATTTCTGTTTATGGGCAGCCATCAAACCCAACAGTACCGTCGGTGATGTTGAAGGCGAAATGGTGGCGTGGTGTACCAAACCCGGTCGTGGAACGCGTTTGATCCCCGAGAGCGCGTTGAAGGCGTTCAGTTTATGAAGACACCTGATTATGTCCAGGTTGTTGGGTTTATTGATCAGACGTTGATTAATTTGAATGGAGAGGATTATGGTGGGGAGATGGATCCTCATGGTGCGGATTTGAGAGGGAATCCGATGGGTGGGATTATATTTTCGCAGAGCTTTGATGGAGAGTGGGTGCAGGTCCGGGAATGGCACAAGTGCGTTGATTCAAATTCATGCTATTACGCATATACTGACAATTTTTAAAGTTTCATGGGTAGCAATGCTTTCTGCTTAAAGGCATGCGATCCTAGCAAGCCCAACGACGCGCGTTATTGCGAACATAGGCTCGATCGTATTGGATGTGCCTACAACGCGCCCAACAATGCTCAAAATGGCACATTCGAGTCCTGCGAGGGTGATAATCAAGACTTCCCCGGTGTCTACACTCTCAACGGCCAGGCGTTGACCTACGCGCAGCCTCCTGAGGCTCTCGGGCCAATCACGACGATGCCATACACGGCCCGCGTGCCTGCGTCATCCAACTGCGTCCAATACACGTCATCGGCTATCTATACTGGTCTTCCCAGGGTCGTGGGCGCTGAGTCTACGGGTTCTGGCGCAACGACGACACAGCCATCGGGCAGTACGAGCAGATCAGCGGCCGGAGCAACGAATACAAGTGGAGGAGAGCGGACAGTTACTGTGGGGGCGATGATATTGTTTGGAATGATGGGAAGTGTGATCAGCTTCTTGTTAGCCTAATTGTTTTTGATAAGATTTCTATAATACCCGGTTATTACCTGTCGCTTTTTCTTGACTTCTCACCACCATGTCCAACAAGTTCAAGCGTGCGCTCGAGAACGCTACTTCACTCCCTTTCAAGGCTGCTAGAGGCAGTGGCAGGGGGTTCAGTCCTGCACAGGGAGAGCTCCCTGTTGTCGTGCTGCGGGTTCAAGTTGTAGGGTGCGGAAAGCTGTTGTCGAAGGACAAGAATGGGTTCAGCGACCCGTATGTGCACTTTTTTGTTTACAACGCCACATATCTGACTTTTCGAGTAGGTTTGTGGCTGTTACTGTGCTCAACGCTCGTCAACAAACACCCGTCGCTAAGCGCACGCTCGACCCCACTTACAATGCCAAGGATGCCACTTTTGATTTTCCTCTCTACCTCTCGACTGCGGACAAGCTCGGCGCTCTCGAGCTCATCGTGTGGGACAAGGATGTGCTCTCGAAGGATTATCTCGGTGAAGCCGCGCTGCCGTTGGAGAATTGGTTTGTGGAGAGACCGTTCGCGTTCAGCGATCCCCAGAACACAGTGCGTACTTGGCTTCACAGCCTTTTCTCGGTGGAAACTGAAGACCGGGGGCCCCTTAATAGCCGTTCACTGTACCGCTTGTCTCGACGCGCTC
>KQ962813.1:16243-28125 GCA_001563735.1 Leucoagaricus sp. SymC.cos
AAGAGAGGGACTGGATACGAGTTTGCTGGAGGAAATGATATCATTGGGATTGTCATGTTGGATGTGCTAGGTGCTGAGGATTTGCCAAGATTAAGGAACAGTACGTGTGTTTCTCATTTCCTTCCTCATCGCATCACGAATGAATATTCTTGCTTTCAGTGACACGTACAGGTTGGGACATGGACCCATTCGTCGTCATCTCATTCGGCAAAAAAATGTTCCGTACTCGCCCCATCCGACACAGTCGAAACCCACTATGGGATGAAAAACTCCTATTCCACGTTCGCAAATACGAAACCTTGTTCAATGTTCAACTTACGACCATGGATTGGGATAAACTGTCTTCGAACGATCATATTGGAGATGTCAGTTTTAACGTGAAGAAGTTGTTGGATTCGGCTCCTCAGCCTGGAGAGAATGGATTGTATGATTTGAGGGATGGAATTTTGGAGTATCCGATGATGAAGTATAAGATGCCGCTTGTGGTTGCGAAGGATGTTTCTTGGGATAATAAGAATACCCCTGTGATTTCGCTCAAGTGAGTGTTCTTGTTTTCTTCGTATTTTGGATCTGTTGATAAGAGAACTCTATAGAGCGAAACGCCAACCGTACGACGCAGACAGTACAAACGCCTTATCCCACCTTGAAATCACATCCATGCTCGATTCTCTCGGTTCCACCCTTTCTTCATCCACCATCTCCAACTTCTTCAAACGTTATGGCAAGAGAGCAGACGAAGACGAACTCACGTTCGACAAAATGATCATCTGCCTCGAAGAAGAGCTCAACCGTCCAGAAGATCAAAAGAAACGACTTGATGTAGAGGACGGTGACCCTAATTCGAGCGTTTCTGCTACACCCGTACTTCAAGTCTCGGATCAAACGGGCAAGACCCTCGAACTCGACCAACTCGATTTCTCAGGTCCTGCAACGTTGCATAACACGCTCGAAACTGATCCGGACAAGATTCCTGCTCCGATTCCAACGAAAACCGAACCGATGCAAGTTCCTTTGCACTATGTTGCGGCCCCTGCTACTCCTACTATTAGCGTTTCACCTGTCGAATCGAGCTCGAATGATGCTGAGGAAGATTTGTCGTCTTCATCGCTCGGTAGATCGTCAGCTATTAGTGGTGGTGTTACATTCGGCGCTACGCTTACTCCCATCAGCCCTCCACCAACAACACCCAAAGGCGGTTGATTCAAACGAAAAGGCAAAGCCGTCAAAGCCAGAGTCGTTCGTAAAGCCACAGGCGGCCTCTCCTCTTCCCCCTCCTCCAGCGCCTCCAACTCCAGTTCCGAGCGTGATTCGTCTCTCTCTTCAGACGGCGTCGAACGAGTGATCAACGTCAAATCTTGTCCACTCTGTCGTCGGCCTCGTATGAATTCGAAAGCCGAGATGGATATTATGACGCATATTGCTGTTTGTGCGTCGCAGGATTGGAATAGGGTTGATAGGATTGTGGCGGGCAGTTTTGTTACTGCTAGTCAGGCACAGAGGAAGTGGTATACGAAGGTTATTGGGAAGTTGAGTAGTGGGGATCATAAACTTGGTGCGGTGGGTGATAGTTTTTTTGTTTTTCGTGAGAATGTGAGAGACTGAGCGTGCGTTTAGAATTCGGCGAATATCATTGTGCAGAATCGGTTGACGGGTCAGTTGGAGGAGAAGAAGATGCAGGTTTGTGTTCGGTTAGGTATTCGGTTGTTGTATAAGGGTATGAAAGGACGTATGGAAGGTGCTCGAGGTATGTCTCCCTCTCCTCTCTAGTATCCTCCCATGCTCACTGATGACGTGTCATAGCTCGTAAACTTCTCAAATCACTCTCTATCAAACAGGGCACCAAATATGATTCTTCTGAATCTGCGAAGGATATCCCTGGATTCATAGAATTCCATAACCTCAACGTGAACGAAATTCTCGACCCTCTCGATTCATTCAGTGCGACCTTCCTTCTCTCCTCCATTCCTCTTCTAATCACTCACCACAGAAAACTTCAACGAGTTCTTCTACCGCAAACTCAAACCCTCCGCACGACCCGCCGAAGCTCCAGAAGATCCCTACCGTCTCGTCAGCCCCACAGACTGTCGCCTCATGGTATTCGAAACCGTCTCCGAAGCAACACGTATCTGGATCAAAGGAGGTGAATATTCAGTTGGAAGGTTGTTAGGTGATGCATATAAGAATGAAGCGGAGAAGTATAGTGGCGGTGCGCTTGGGCTCGCCCCACAGGATTATCATAGGTTCCATTCGCCTGTTGATGGGCGGATTGGGAAGATGACGTATATCAGTGGGGAGTACTATACTGTTAATGTGAGTGTTTGAACACAGTGCTCCGTTCTTGGCGGTGACGTCTTTGCTTTTCTTTTCCTTCACTGTAGCCCCAAGCTATTAGGATGGCGCTTGATGTTTATGGAGATAATGCGAGGAAGATTGTGCCGATTGATGGCCCTCAGTTTGGACGCGTTATGGTTGTTTGTGTTGGAGCTATGATGGTTGGGAGTATTTTGACAACGGTTGAAGAGGGTCAAGAGGTCAAACACGGTCAGGAGCTTGGTTACTTTACTTTTGGTACGTCATGCGTTATTATTTCTCACTTCACCGATAACTCATACTTTGTCAGGTGGATCTACAATCGTGCTTTTATTCGAGAAAGGCGTTATACAGTGGGACGAAGATCTGTTGATTAACGGGCGCGCCTCTTTAGAGACTCTTGTTAGAGTTGGAATGGGTCTCGGGAATGGAACACGCCGCAATCACTGATAATAGAAGTGGTCGGAAATTTTGGAAGGATGACCGGTTTGTGCATCCTGCCGTGGACTTTAGATATGAATAGTTGGAATAGTTCGCTCTTTTATGAAGCTGCTCAGTGTAATATTAAATTTCGCTCCTTCTGTCATTGACCGTGGTCTTAAACTTGAAAACTGACAAATTTAGATACACGAGAGTATATAACCTACTCTGAAGTAGGCTCTAGAGCTAGGTTCACGTTCTTAACCAACATCTTCACATAGTGCTCATCAAACCTTGCTACAGTTCCATCACTCTTGAGCTCCAGACAAATATCCTCAGGCTCCCCAATCTCCGCCATAGGCCTTGCACCGAATTCAGCGTGATTAATGTAACACCAATTTTCCACCACTAGACCTGATATCCTGTTGCCCAGATTGTTCTTGATCGATTTATGAAATGAGCTGGGGGACCTTGAGCTCTGAAGTATGGAGTGAAAGCTTGAGTGTAATGAAGATCAGACCAATTTAGGTCGTCAGGTCCGGATCCGTAGATTGGATCGGGAGCCATAGTGTTGTAACTGTCATATTCAGAGATGTTGATGGTGAAACCACAAATTTTCGCTGGGTTAATTGGTTGCTGTGGGCGACGTACTGTGAGCTGTGTCTTGTTAGAGATAGATGATGAATGTGGGTTGATCAAATTGTAAGTGGAGGAAACATACAATGTATTAGAGAGTGACATTATCCATGTGACCATGTTTCTCAGTTACATACACAATGCCACATTTGTTGACATCGACAGCAGCAGCACATTTGAGAACAAAAGGTTTGTTACAGCATTTTCATGGAAACCAGACTCAACTAGCCTTGCAAATTGGAGGTGTCTATTAGATCAGCTGTAGGATTGGATAATCCCTGCAGTAATATGTATTGACAATAGCTATGCTCTGCAAAAGTGTATTCTCTAGCAGATGCTTTAGCAGAACAATCATGATTAGGCAGATTGTTGATGACAAAGGGAAAATATACTTCTGTCCATTAATCTTCTTCAAGGCATTGTTCAAAGAGAGGAACAGGGTTTATACTGTCAATCTAAAAACATGTGGGACATTCTTGACAGTGTGAGCTCTTGCAGCATTCAGTTCACTGTTCATCACCCTTCATGAGGAATGACTGGATAGTTATTCAGCTTCAGTGGCATAACCAAATAGAGTGTATTGGATGTGCCAACATAGGGATTATTGAGGTTGTCTTTTGTATGGTGGGTGATGGAGCACTGAAGATGAGATCAGGGAGTGAAAGGTAAGGGAGGGTATAAAATAGTAGGAATTAGGTGATTTGAAATTGGTTTCAACTCAGGGTGCCAGAGCTGGTATGATGATGGGATATTACAGTAGGGGACAATTGTTCTGTGGTATTATCTGAGGCCTCCTTCTTATAGAAACATTGGGTTAATACAAGTGGTAGTAGAACTAATATTCAAGATATTTCTCAGGTCAAAGGGCAGTATTCTCAGATACTGAGATAGTGAAGGTTTGAAACATGATATATTATGGATCTTGCTGAATTAAGTCAGCATCAGGATCAAAAGTTGGATGATTCAGTGATTCAGAACAATGAGCTATGCTTGAAATCAAATTGAGATCCAACTTTACAAGTTTATATAGGACAAGTTGAACAAGAAAATAGAGTTATTTGGTTGTAAAGGCTGCTTAGGCCATCAAGTGACTTCTCTGCAGAGACTTATCACAAGACATAGATAGTGTGAGATTGATAGATGCTCTTGGAAAGTTCAAACTCTTTGAACTTCAAAAAGAGATTTAACTTTCTCAGGAAGCAAATATGATTCATCACAAAGAGATTATGTACAAAATGCCTACCATCACTCCTGCATCTAAAGAAAAAATATTATTAAAAGAATATTTGTCTAGTATGTGTTCAGCATCTTATCAGATAACTATAACTTCTAGATTAAGTCAAAGCTTGTCACAACTTGGCTTTTGTTTAAGACTTATTGATTTCAGCTACCCAATGGCACTTTTGCTCTAGAAATAACTCAACTTTTGGCACTAGAAGAGAGATATTAACAAAGCATGATATTATAGCTGATTGCAACTTACACTAATATATATCCTCATCCAGCAAGAATTGTCCCATTTATGAGAAAGTTATTCAGCTCCTAGTGATGGCAACATAGCATGAAAGAAGCTTGTATACTGCATTTTTTATGTTGTTAATCAAATAACATACAGCCTAGAAGCCAATTGATATCTGACTTCCTTCTCTAGCTCCAACTTTTTCTCATAGAATCTAGTCCATAAATGTCCCACAGCTCTATATTCTCATGTTCTTTAAGCATAATTCTGATATCAACTTTGAATTGAGGTCAAAACCTTTCATGTAAACATCTTTTAGAGTGTGCACTACATTAGCAGCCTTAATATATATCCTAAAATAGAAAAAAGAGAAAAACTTACTTTTGCTTCTGTTTCTCAAATTATAGCCTCAGATACTACTAAGGGTTCAACAGTAGTCAAAGTCTGATAATTAGTCAAGTAAATATGGAGTTGATTTGGACTACAGTATTATTTGTCAGAGCAAAGGACCCACTTTATTGTTTAACTATGTCACAATACCCCTGAAATACTCCTTATTCTCTGCTAAGTCAGCTTTCTGAAGATGGGAAAAGTTGAGCTAATTGAGTTCTGCTACTACTAGAGACACATCTGGGATAGAAGTGTGAGTAGTAAGGATATATGTTTTCCAAACCCAAAATTGCATGAACTCTCTCAAACTTAAACTCATTGGCAGTGGATTTACCATAGTTCTGTCCTTATTTACTTCTCAGAAAGATAGTCACCAAGTAATTTGAAAAGTGATTGGTGTGAGCATTGCAAGCATCTGTTAGCAGTGATTAACTAAAGACTTGGAACATATATATTGCAGCTCACCTCCATATAAACAATTTCTTTACAACATGTAATTCAACTATTATTGACAATAGACTGCAAATTTAATGCGAGCATCTTCAATACCAATAGTATATTGATAAGTGCAATACTGGTCCTTGAGAAAACTACTAAAGGAGGTGTAACAGAATTATAGTCAATCTTTTAATACAGAGTGCACTGGAGGGACATGTATAACTGACTAACTTCAATATTATCACATGTGCTGTTTGAGCCATCACAAATCATGTACCTATTAGCACTTACAGAAGCTGATTCTTCTCTTGAGAAGCTATCAATTGTCAGTGTAGTTTTTTTATTAAATCACAAGAATATATTATCATTGAATGTCCTCTTTACCTTAGAGAGGACATCTCTATCATTATTTTAAGTCAATTTATTAACTTTTTCTTCTATAATCTGCAGGCATTTGCTTTTAATACTAATACCTTAACTGCTTCTCCTTTCTCTATCTCTTTATATCAACATACTAGACTGTGCCTTAGTATTTCTGTACTCTCACTTCTTTATATATATTCAGGTTGATGTTGGTTGTGCCAGTAAGCTCTTTCTTCTTAACTTTAGTCTAATATTTCACTGTCTGCTCTCAGACTTTTTATTTATACTTCTATGTCTTTTTTATTTTTTATTTTTTATTTTTTTTATTTCAAAAATTTATAACATAGTGTGCAATAGTCCATATCCCAGAAGAGCCCAGGGACAAAGGTAAATACATACAACCAGACTGTAACTATGTATCTACCAGTTTTTGTTACCAGAATGACTGTCTCTTATAGCTCAGCTTCTATTTCCCAATTCTCTAGTCACTGACTGAATAAGAGGTACTTGGTCTCACAAATGCAGTCTGGGGGGATCAACCCAATGGCATCTTAGAAATTGGCACTTACTAGAAGTGCAGAGATAATCAGTCACCAACTACATAGGCAGCTAGCAGTAAGAGGGCATAGAGCTCCCTTGAGAGAGGTTAGTGCTAATAAAGACAACCACTATGGGATTTCCATGATGACTAATAAAAGAGCAGGAGAGCAAAGCTATAACCCCACAGAGAAGAGAGAAGAAAGGTAGAGGAGCAAGCTCAACTCAACACTGAGAGTGGCTCTAGCAAAATATCAGGACTGGGAAAAAGGGGTGCAGTGGTGGATGTAGCCCAGAAAAAGAGAGAATGAGTCAAGTGCAAAAGAGTGCTTGACAGAAATAGCAGCTGCTTATTCAGCTAAACCACAGATTTAGGGTCATGAAGATGACTGAGGGATGTGCATAGCCTAAGCATCACATAGATGCACCCCAGCCAGTAGAGAGGCCCTAGCCAACTACTGAAGCAGAAGGAGGCTAAGGATAGGGGGCAGAGAGAGGTTAATAGGTGTTCCAGCTCAATGCTGAAAGATGGTGGAGAAGTGAACTTGATTCAACACTAAAATAAGTACTAGGGCATATAGAGTATACCTCAGCAGAGAGAAAAGATAAAAGAGTAACTGCCAGGATCTATGAATCTGCCAGCAGCCAACTCTATGAGAGCACAGACCTGAAAACAACTAGGAGAGTGTGGGGTAAGAGGAAGGAGCAAGGCTCAACTTGACCCTGAGAAAGCTGATGAATATCACAAGCATCCCAGCAGTAGTAAAGAATGGATATTGCAAACCCTAAAGTGATAGAAAGTACAACCTGTGAGTGATCCAAGGGCAGCAAGGCCATAGAGAAGGGCACTCCAGAGCAAAGATAATAGTATATAGGAAAGAAGGGTTGTTGTACTTTTATGTCTTATTTTCCCTCCAATAGTAACACCATCTCTTCTATGTTTCTAGTACTTTTAGTTTTAAGTTCTAACACTACATAGTTATGAACATTCTTGCTTTTCTTTTGGTTTTTAGTTTTTCTATTCCCAGCTCTGTACTTGTACTTACAGTGGGTCAAAAAACTGTCCCAATGTTTTGAGCTTTTGGACAAGTCTACTTATAGCATGGTCAATATATTATGTAATCATTTAAAAATATTCTCAGGAGTGTAATGGCATGTGATCTATTGATTCCATAGGTATCACATGATTTGGGTACATATTGAATTAATGCCAGATTATCTGAGATATATACTCATTGGGACAGTTTTTTGGCCTTCTGTTATCTCTCTGCAATTTGATCTTGGACAAAGTAGAAAATATTCAGGTTAGGTCTGGGTGATCTGAAAAATTTTATATGGCTGTTATATGATCTTGGGTGATGTTTCCAACCATTGAAATAACCTTTTATTCTCACACTACTATTATAAAAACTACATCTTCTATCTAGTCATTTTTAATTATTTTTCTTTATCAGGAGGGATGCTTCTCTTGTCAAATTGAGTCAGGAACTGATCTGAGCATGTCTACTGTCCATATTATTTGTATGGAACTCAATATAGGCAAGAGAAGTCACTCTGGAGGTTCTCTCTCTACACTGTCTCCTTATAATAAATAAATAAATATTCAATAAATCACTACTGGCAAGCTGAATAATGCTGTACAAGGTGCCAAATTCATAGGCTCTCCTCTCACTAGTCACATCTATTTTATACTATCAAAGACATGCTGGAGAAAAGTCAATTTCCCCCCAAAACCAAGACTAACTTTTCTCTATTCTAACAAAACCCATATTAAGTTTATGTATACACATAAGAACTGGTTGGTGGATGGGAAGAGAGGGATATTGTGGCCAGATAAAACAAAGATAAATAGAAATATGTCAGATGAAAAGGTATTATCTGGAAGGAGAGGGCCAAACCCAACTTAGACTAGACCTCTAGCCTGCTGCCAAATATTTATAGAGTAATAGCATCATGGTATGCAGGTGTATGGGCCAGAAAAATGTAGAGAAGCTAGTTGATGCTCAAAGAAACATGATTATAGACTAAGAGTGAGAGATTTGGATAGTGGGATGAGTGAAAGTGATCAGTTATCAGAAAATTATTATTTATTACAAAGAGAATGTGTATATACTCAATCCCCACTACAGTTTTCCTTTGCAATATTGAGTTTCATACAAATAATATGGACAGTAGATATGCCCAGATTAGTTCCTGACTTAATTTGACAAGAGAAGTATCTCTTCTGATAAAGAAAAATAATTAAAAATAACTAGATAGAAGATATAGTTTTTATAATAGTAGTGTGAGAATAAAAGGTTATTTCAATGGTTGGAAACATCACCCAAGATCATATAACAGCCATATAAAATTTTTCAGATCACCCAGACCTAACCTGAATATTTTCTACTTTGTCCAAGATCAAATTGCAGAGAGATAACAGAAGGCCAAAAAACTGTCCCAATGAGTATATATCTCAGATAATCTGGCATTAATTCAATACTTACCCGAATCATGTGATACCTATGGAAACAATAGATCACATGCCATTGCACTCCTGAGAATATTTCTAAGTGATCACATAATATATTGACCATGCTATAAGTAGACTTGTCCAAAAGCTCAAAACATTGGGACAGTTTTTTGACCCACTGTAGTTAAGCATGGACTGCAATCAAGCACTGCATAATAAATTTTTGAATTAAAAAATATATATATATAACTGAATAAAGTCAATATAGAGCTTGATAGAACTGTACATAGCTGAGACATAGGAAGTTCACAACATTGATAGCTACAAGGAATATATCTCTTGAATAGGATGTTGGAAATAGGAGAGGAAACCTAAGAATCAACATCATTATAGATAATACTGAAGCCACTATTTTGTTCAATATCTAGAGGTAAACAGTATCAAGACTATAGAATAGGTTACAACTATTGAATATAAGAGTTACAGATGGGGTCATGAGTGATATAAGAATGAGATTAAGTTGTTGCCAAGGATTATGGCTAAAATAGCAGTCAAATGCAAATGACTCATTCACATGCATTGTGACAAAGTGTGATGTAGTAATTAGTAACTACCTAAAGCTAATTAATGATACATATGTTGGTGACTGGAATTGATATGAGGAAATATAAATATAGAGTCTAGAGACAACTAGATCTACTTATAGTTACTCTAGGTCAACTGTCAGTTGACAAAAGATTGATTCTGGCAGAATTCTATGAGCTCAGTACTTTCTGACAGCCTATATAGCTTGGCAGCCACTTAGCTCTTTTGAGTATACATTAGTGAAACAGAGAGTCCAAATTGAGAATCTAAGAATATTTAAGTAAAAAGTGCTCTCATAATGATGAATAAACAAACTTTCTTATAATTTCTAAAAGTATTTCACCTAGGACCTTCTGAACATTTCTCTCAAGAATCTCTATAGAGGAAGAGAGTAGAAGCATGCAGTAGTTCTACTTTGTATATCCCCAATATTGCTTAATAAAATTAAGCTTACAGTGAAATTTTGATAGAAATAAGATTTCATATCCATCTTATTCTCTTGTAAATTTCTCAAGCCTTGACTCTACTATCTGAAAATATAGCTCATTGTATAAAATCCAGCAGCAGCAATAACTAGCTAAGCTCTTAGAGCAGTTATTCTTAAACAAGCTACTATACTGAGCCTTTTTTTCTTTAATGTCATAACTCTGCTCAGTAAGAATTTGTGCCATTCCTTTGAACTATTCCAGGTAAATTGAATGGTCATCAGAAAAGTACAAATCTTGCTCTTTCCTATCAAATAATCTCTTATCCATTTATTATTCTTATTTAAGGAGTTTACTGGCTGGAGTATAGATAAGCTTTCTATCATCTCCAACTATATTGACCTCAATAAAGAAATTGTTGGAATGTCCCTTTGGCATTTTCCCAGCAGAAGATGCTCTATTTTCTTATTTTTGATGAGTTGTTACATTATCATAAATAAAAATATGATAATTATTTAGATAATATTTCTGAAGGATAGTAATAGCCTAGTCAAGCTAGATAATAATGTTGTCATTCATCATCTAGCTATCTTAATCTTTTTCTATATAAAAGATTACTTAGGCTAAATCAGTTTCATTGAATAACTAAAGCTAGCTATAATCAGCAGAGATAAAATTTGCTACTATTAAAGATTGACTTTCTTTTTTTGTAGCTAATGCTGGACTTGCATCTAAAGATATCCAATAAGTCTAGAATATTAACTTGTCATAAAACCAAAAAATAGTTAGGTGATTAACACCTAATAGTATAGTCTAGCTGCTTATAAATAATCTATTTGCCAGAGTATGCATAGTATAATACTATATTCTTTCTATATATTTCTTTATTCTCAGCATATATATAGTGCAATAGTAATTGACCACATTCTTCCTCTCATAACTATTAACATACTAGTCTTGAGGATTTTTTATCTAATAATATCCTATTTTCACCAACTATTGATATGCTATTGATTCTAAAATAGATTTAGTCTATCTAAGCTTCTCAAACATTTCAGGAGTGCCACAAAAGTCAATAATATTCTATGTCTTGATGTACTTCCTAATATTCTAAAGATAGATCTTGATGTCCTAAATAATATCATTATTATTGAGAATAGAAGGAGGATATCTAGAGTAGAATTTATATAATAGCAAATTATTTTTATCCTTCATAGAGTTTCATGTCTATTCTTTGAGTTGTCTTGCATAATATTTTGACTTGTTAGCAAACTCAGCTATCTCCAAGGCTGCAAAACTTTAATTTTCTTTTTCTTCTAAATATGCTTTTTCATAGGAAATGAATTTGGACAAAAATGAGTCTATATAGACAAGTCTGATATATACTTTATTATCCAATTTATATAGCTTGTATCTATAACTAATACCATGTTTTGGATTAATCAAATTCTAGATATTGGTCAGAGTTTGCTCAGTCTCCTAAAAAAGAGAAGCTAGCTGATATGGTAGCTCTAATAATATTGTACATTGATTGTTGATATTATTAGAATTTTCTAAAAAGATTTCTAGATCAAGAATGCTCTTGATGGAGTGTAGATCAGGCTGTCCATAATTGTAATTTTTATTATTATTGTTATAATGTTCTGTTTTCTCTTTTACTTCTTATCCTTTATCATCTTTTAGCTAAAACTATTCTAATTATTTCCATTCTTCTACCATATTTCTCTATAGTGTATTCTGATTCTCTTCCTTCTCTACTGTAGTTCTTAAATCCTGTCCTCATGACTTTGGGTTACAGCCATCCAATTGACATTATATTATTGATATATTAATAGTATAAGAAGTATCAGACTCTGATATTCCTGCT
>KQ962813.1:28150-46827 GCA_001563735.1 Leucoagaricus sp. SymC.cos
CTTAAACATACTTTCTTTTTGACAGAAGCTTTAAAAGTAACATAGCCATAAGTATGGAACCTATTTCTTGAGGGCTAGAGCCTGATAGGTTTAGGAGATTGTATAACATAAATAACATGATTTTTTTTTATTAGTCTAGAACTTAGAGTCACTAAGCTTGCACTTCTAACTTCTTTTGGTAGAGGTAAAAGTATGTAACTTAAATTGTTTGAGATTTTGAAAGCTTGCTAGTTGATGTCCCATTATATTTATATATTAAAAATAAATATTTTATTTAACTAATATATTGATGATAAGATGCAATGTATAATCTCAGGTCTGAAAATAGTCTCAGATGTATTTCTCACTTTATGGCCAAATTAGTCAAAAAAAGACTCTAAGAAAATTTGCAAATAATCATTTACTTGTCTTTCTTGAACTTATTTTATTTTTAAATATCTTAGTAAAGCTCTAATTTGACAAAAAGTATGAAAATAGAGAATATTATGCTCAAGTCACATGAATAGGTCATTTGTATTTGACTGCTATCTTATCTCTGTCTGATACAGCCTTGATAATGTCACAGGCATATAGAAAGAACTCTAAGAATATGTCTGAGAGCTAACACAGCTGAGCTTCTGATAGCCAAGATGAGTTTTTACTAAATACATCAAGGATATCAAAGTAACAAATCTGTAGAAGACTAAAGCTGTTGTGAAGGTAGTGATAGACATTCTCTCAAGCATCTGAATCATCCATAAATATCTTCTTGCACTATAAAGAAGCCAATATTTCTAGAAGTAATAACTTTTTTAAGTAATATTCAGATTAGCTTGTTGTTATCCAAAGTAGCTATGATGACACCTTTTCTACTGCAAACTTACTAATAAGTTTCACAAGCTCCTATTGAGAATTTTGGCTGCACAATTTGTCTAACCCATCAATTACTATAAGTAATAGCTTTTGTGTGCTAGAAGAAAGATTTCATACAAGAATTACAAATAGTTCTACTATGAGTTGTTAGAACTACAAAGCAAGTTTGGTCTCAAGAATTAAGAGAAATTAGTTATAAGTTTTTCTCATGATTCTGAAGTTGATTCTGTAATTAATTTTATTATGTGAAAATTTTCAGAATTATAATTCATAACTAACTGACTGATTTCTATTAATAAAAAAACAGATTCTGATATGATTCTCATCTAAATATAAAGAAAACAAAATTAATATATATGTTCAAAGATAGCTAGCTTAGTATCTCAATATAGAGATCATGGAAAAATACAAATAATATTAGTTGTATTTATTTATATATAGCATTATAAATTATCTACTCTTATAGCCTATTTCACTCCTCAACAATGCTTCTTATGAGATCTTTTATGCTAATATATTTATTTTAAAAATAGCCAGATATTGCATGCTCAATGTTGTTGTAAACTCCTATAGTAGTTTTCTGATATTGATGCTACTAAGATAAAGTGGAAATACTTTAGTACAAGACTGCAAAACTATTCAATCTTATCTAGTAGCTCTTTTTTGTTTATATCCTCTGATGACAATTACAGTCTTGAGTTATTGGATATCAGTGAGACAGAGGCTTCTGCATTGGCTGGCAAGGTTGAGAATCCTGATAAACTCTTCATCTAAGTTTTTACTATTGTCTCAGACATTATAGATGCCTAGCTTCTAGTTGTGTCTAACTTAGTGGCATCTATCTAGAATATTATGAGTTTTAATGAGCAGAACTATGAATATTTGGCTAATGATGAGAATGAGCAAGAAGTAGAGAAGAATGTGACTAAACTAGTAGAAAAGACACCTAAAGAGTGGTAATTAGTGATTAGGGAAGAATTTCTGAGTATCAGATAATCTCAACTAACAGAAACAGTTTGCAAGCTCTTTGATAACATGTATACAACTTGATATACTATTCTCTGTGATAACCTCTCTTATAGTTCAAACTTCCTTGACTATTTCCTTAATATCTACAAGTTCCAATAACTAGATAAATTTCATGAATTAAGATATATTTGACTATCAATATTCAATGTCCTCTTCTATTAGATTGAGTCTAATTCTATCTTTCAAAGTAACTTTCACAAACCTCAAACATTAGTTGAACAATAACTTACTATTACTCTCTACTAATTTAGCTATTTAGGAAATACTGCAGACCTTGAGTGGGTTGAGAACTGAAGAGGCTTAAAAAAGGATACTGTTATAAATACTACTAATTATGTAATAACAGCAATACTTTGTGATAATTTTCTTTATAAAGCAGTTTATTTTCTAACTAGAGAAGAGAAAAAAAGAATGAAACAATGGATGGAGTGGCACTCATGTTCTATATAGTGAGATGGCTAGTATTTTATTGACAGAATACTTGTACTAATATTCAAATGATTGAACTAGTATAGTAATAGCTACTTTGACTACAAGTGTAACTATTTCTTAAATATTTAGGTGTGTATTTAGTAACTAATGTTATTAAAATCCTATTTTTACTTGAAATGACTTCTCATATACCAGATTATATTCCTTCTCAACTTACAAATTATTGACTTCAGATATAAATTTACAGAGAGTATACATAATGTAACAGCTTAGGAAGGTACTGTATTATACTAATAACATAATAAGTTACTGGAGGATTCAGAATTTGTCTGGACTGATTCAGCATATCTAGTGTGTATTTTATCTGAAGCTAAACTATTTTTGATTACTAAAATACAATTGTCTTCTAATAGCTTGAGAGTTAGGTAGTTACACTATACAAAAGTCTAAAATATGAAGAGTCTGATAAGTAAAAATTCAATGAACATATTTCAAGGTTATATATCTACTTGAAATATGCTATTAAATTTTTAAAGGGGTAATTCCAATCTCTAAAAGGACTTTGACTACTCATCTCTGACAAAAAGTCACATAAACTTACCACTAATTAGATCATGGCCTATATTGCAGTTTACAACTATATACTTCAGCATAAAACTAGTACTCTATGTTAGGCTAAAAAGCTACCTGGCTATTCTAGCATTGAAAACCCATTTGTTGATAATGGACTATCTTCTTCTGATAAGCTTAACAGATTTCTAGATAGATCTAGTAGACTAAGTGCTACTGAGGAAGAAAGTCAGAAAAAGTAAAACTACTTAATAGTTAGATATGAGAAGTGTCAAGAGTTGAAAAAGGCATGGCTTAAAAACATTAGACTTTATAACTAGCTACTAGCTATTAAATACTAGTAATCCTCAAATAAATAATCATAAGTGTAATTTTCTGCTGCAAATAATAATCCACTATGATTTTCTTCTTCTTTACTTAGATTATAGTTGAGTAGAGATATCATAAAGCCCATACCTACTGAATTTTCACCACTACCATGAGCTAAACCACTAAATAGAGTGCTGAATGAGATGCTAACTCTACTCAATCCTAGCATCTGGCTTCTGAGAAATTTACCACTACTATACTGCATGAAAAGTTTTGCAAGCTTAAAGTATTCTTTTGACTTTTATTCAGTAGCTGCAATTTGTCAAAGACATTCCTTGTATTTTTGTCTTTGAAGCTCTTGACAGGTCTTGTTTTCTTCTTGCAGCTACTGAATGCACAATTTGATGATCTTGAGCTCTTGCTGTTATATTTATTCTTCAGTAAGAACTATATTCAAAAGTTTTTTAACTTTCCCCCTTTTGCAGCTTATTATATTTGACATCTCAGGTACTCCAGTTGATTAAGTTGCTCTAGTTAAATATGAATGCTTTTAAGAAATTATAATTGTAGTCTTTAGAATATTGGATATTGAAGTATTCTTGTCAACATGAGAGACTATATCTTTAATAGATGACTATGATAAGTGTTTGCATTCAGAAATTCCAGCTAGTAGATCTGATGTACAGATGTCAAAGATTCTATTGTTATCTGAAAAATCTGGACTTGATAATCTGACAAGGCTGAGAGCTGTTACTTTGCTTTTACTAGATATTAGAGTATTAAGATTAACTTTATTTTGAGAATTTTCTAGACCAGTGTGAACTTTATTTAGTCAGTTATCTATAAGATCTCACATCTCAAAGAACTATAGAGAATATTACAATACTTCTTCTTTGAGTAAATTAGCTAATAATTTAAGTAAAAATAAATTCAAATATATACATGCTACTTATTAGTGAAGCTGTTATTTTGGCTTATATCTATCTCAGATACTTCTTTGATCCCAGCTCTAGTCTAACCTAATTTATTCTTCATTTTGTTCATGATTTTCTCTATTTTACAGTGTATATATTGATTTAAAAACATGAAAATTTGAGTTTGGTCAGTAATAAACATACTTGGATAAGCAATTCTTAATTTTCTGTGCCCAAACAGTTCTTGATGCCTTTTCTCTGTGATTAACAGCCAAAAAAGCCTGTTTATAAGTTTTATATTCTAAAAACAATTTTTAAGTAAGGAGCTAGTAAGCTTTTAACTTTTAGATAGAACTTTCAATTAATACTAATGGATTTTGCCCTATGAGAGGATATAAAGCCTGGAGTATAATATGATCTTCAGTAATATAAGCTATCAGCTGAAAAAAAAGCTCATTATCCTATCTATGATACTAAGCAAATATATGAGTATTATATATTACACTTATTGTAAAGTTAGATATATACAATTGTTAAGCTGTTATTACTACTGTTAGTCTTCAACAAAGTTTCTGATTGAGCTGGCTGTAGCATAGTTCTAGCTTTCTTCTCAGACTGGTGAACAAGTTTTTTTTCTATTATTGACTATAGTTGTTTAGACTTTTTCAGTGGTATAGAACTCATGATAAAGGAGGTTGAGTTTGTCTATGCACTAAGTTAGTGCTGTTGCAAGATTCACTAAAAACTTATACTTAGTCATAAAAATTATATTTATTTTATTTAAAATATATGTGTCAATAAATATCTAGAAGATTTAGAGAATTGTAATTTTGAGATGGTCAAAGCAGCTCTAGAGGAGCTCTACTTAATTCTGATTCTTATATTTTATAGTTTTGATCTAGGTGCAAAATCAAGTTCAGAATCAAAGTTTGGAATCACATAAAAATTCTATAACTGACTTTTTCTATTGTTAAGTCATTGAGTAATCATTCAGCTATTAGAGACTTGTAATCAGGGTCTCTCATAGCAAGCTAGTATACTAAAGTAGAAATAATATACTCTAAGTTGTCATGTTTATTTCTAAAGAGAAAGAGTATTGCTCCAAGTTAATATAGTTCTTAAAAACATTTCCAGAGAGATTGTGCAATTGTTAATTTTCTAGCTCCAGCTGGGCCCAAGAGCCAGAAGATAGTGTACTTCCTTTTAGAGGCTTCTACTCAGTCTATTAACTATTACAGCAACATCTTCTGTATTAGAGGATGGCACTTTAGTACTGAACTCCAATTATAAGAATATAATTCAGCTCCAAGCATTCAGTTTGGCCCCAAGAGCTCTACCACTTTTGTTTATGATTATAGCAGTGTTAGTCTTTAAAGTTCTTAAGACTTAATTAAGATATATATCTGCTTTCTCAAGAGCAGTATATTGCTGTATATTTCCTATTATGCTTACAAACAATATGATGAGCTTTAGAAAAGAATTAGTTAGTGGTAGATGAAGCCTCTGGAACTGAGAAAAGAGGTTACAAATTTAATATATACTATATCAGTGATAATGATAAATATATACCTTTCTTAGTCCACAGCTGAGGTTTTCTTTCTTTTTCTTCTAACTTTTTCATATTTTTAGATGCCTTTGAGGATATATCAGGCAAAGAAGCCCTTATATCATGCTTTTTGACAACAACAGTGCCTAAGTTCATCTTTTTGAGAGAGTTTACAAGCTTTACCTCTTATATACTTCTATTGGCCTGAGAGCTCAAAGACATGTCTACAGGAGATTTTTGGAGTGGGTGTAAGTGAAGATCAGTTGTTTTCATCTTCAGAGATATTGATAATGTTGAATTTCTCACTAGATTTATATCTTAGATGCTAAAATCTACTTTACCAGAGAAATAGCAGAGAGAGAGATATATATTATCAACAAGTTCTTCAACATCTCCCATATGCTATATAGAGATTGGAAGAAGCAGAATATAAAGGAGTCAGTATGTTCTCACCTGCTATTTCTTATCTAAAAGAAAATGTTTACAGTTCTCTGTATTGAATACATAATCAGAAATTGAGAAATAAGACAGTAGTAAAATTTCTTCTTTTCTAACAAAGGACCTTTTTGACTTGCAGCAGGACTAATAAAAAAAGAGACAGATAAGTGAGACTGATTCTTTTGATAATGCTGTCTAGCTGACATAGTACTTTTGCTATAAGTAAACAGAGTGATCACTCATGAGAGCAAGTTATTTGCAGATTCTCTAGAGATTAGACCTTCTTAAAAAGTCAGAACAATATCAGATTTTATACATGAATACTTGTACAAGTAGCTTTTGATACTGAGCATGCAATTTGTCTACTCTATTGAAGAGAACTGTTAAGATAGAAGAGCTACTATAGTTGAATATAAGAATATGACTACAATTTTCAATCTGAATTTTATTAGAAGACTTATAACTTGGTAAGTTTCAGTGATATAGGCTGGAATGCTCTGGTCAAGGTTTTCACTTCTAAATATAAGCAGCCTTGGATGTCATTCACCATCATTGAGGAGATTGAAAATCTACACTATTTATTAATATCAAATTTCTGAGCAAATATTTCTCTATTATCTTTCTGACTGTTGGATTATATTTTAGAAGCAAATGGCTGTATTTCTAATTTCTCCATCTTCTTTGAGCCAAGTACTAGCTGTCCACTAGAATACAAAACTACCTCCCCTGTATTTAGGTAGTAATATAAGTTATTAAGTATTATCAATAGAGAAGCAGCATCTACAGCTTGTTCAGCACTAGTACTTCTGACAGAATTAGGCTCTTACACTAAAGAGCATATGTTTCTTCCTTCAAAGATATTTTCTTCTTCAACTATTTGGAGTAAGAGAGGTAGTGATCACTCTTGATGTCTCTGCAAATGCTGGCATAGATATAGGAGTAAACACTGCTGTGAAGCTATTGTGGTATGAATAGAATGAGAAAAGAGTTAAAAGTATTTTATTGTTCAATCTCACCTATGTGTCTTTTATATCTTCTAAGCTATAGATTCTATAGACTCAAGGTTCTGCTTTTGTAAATATGAGCATTCCACAACATGAGATGTGCTAACCCTTGTGGCAATAATACAGCTCAATATCAGCTATCACTTGTTAAGTTTCAGACAGGAATGAGAGGGAATAAGTGTGGAAGGGTCAGAAAGAGTTGGAGACAATCAACATAGAAGCAGAGGCAGAGATAGAGGCACAAGATTGGAAAGAGTTAGGAATGGACCTTGGCTTCAGCTTATGTACTACACCATTCCACTGCTAATAGTCTAATTTAGGAATATAGAAGAGTAAGACTTAGAGAAAAACTGAGAGGATAGATAGTTTTAAGTTAGAATAATCAAAAGTGTCAAACTAAGTTGATTATCAGACTGGAGAATACATGAATAGTAATCTACTACTTATATACCTATGGAAAATATCGGAAAGTAATAAACAAGAAAGTAGAATAAACAGAAAACTATGCGACATAACAAGCATGTGATAGAAACAACAGAAAGATAATGAAGAGAGATGACATAGTATAAAGAGTGGGCATATAAAGGGAAATGGACAGTGATATATGAAGTATAAATAAAATCATAAAAGGCAGGTGTAACATAAAAGGAAATATAAAGGTGGAGCAGGAACTATTGGTATTGAGTAATAAGAAATAGAAAGGAATAAGAACTAATAATCAACAGGAATAAGAAGTGAGAGGAATTGGAAGGGAGACAAGCAGAAGTAGGCAGGAATATTCAGAAACAAATAATATACAAAGAAATAGTAAGATATAAAACAGTAGAAAAAGAAACAGAGTAATATGGAAATAGTCAGTATTAGTCAGGTTTGTCCAGAAATGTATGAGTTGTAACAGTATTCCCCTCTTAAGGCTGAGCCTTCAAGGCTAATGGAATCAATTACATGGGAATATCATGCACTTCTAGATATATAAGGTGAACTTCAAATTTTTTTGTTCTTAACCTCTTACTATGATGTTGAGCCCTCTACTAACTCAAACCCAATAATCCCAGACCCCTGCTGCTAGTGCAGCAGAACACTGGTAATAACTTGCCGAGATAAGACAATTGTGAGAGGAGACAATGAAAAAAGTAGAAGAGGAAAGACTGAGGACAGAAGAGGATGAGTGGTGAGAGGAGAAAAAATTGGTGAGGATAGAAGAAGAAGAACATTTGGCAAAGAAGCATGCAGAGTGTGAGAGGATTCAGCAAGAGAAATGCAAGAAGAAGGAATATTAGCAGGAAGTAGCAGAAAAATGTTGGCAGAAGGAAGAGAAAGAGCAGATAGCTGTGAGAGCAAAGGAGAAGGGTAAGGGCTAGGCAGAACCTCAGGATGAGTTGATGGCTAGTTCTTCAAGGGCAGTATCAGAAGAATTGAGTCAGAAACAGGCACAGGAGGAGGACAAGAACAAAGACAAGAATGAAGAAATAGTAGTCATTAAGAAACTATGTAATAAAAGGGGGCCAACCATTACAATATGACCCAGGCCAGTGATGGGCAGCAGAAGGACATGCTAGAGGTGTTACAACCTCAGGCTAGAATATGTAGTTGCCAAGCCAAAAGAGTAAATGTTTCCAATTTGCCCAAAAATGAACTGATGTCTAATCACTTCCTAGTAACCAAAAGACTAAATCCTGTAGGCCATGCTACAAGCACAAGAAGAGATATCAGCCAATGATAAAGCTGCTGAACTAACTACTTGTCAACATCAATAAAAGTATAATAAAGGCACTCATCAGAACTGTTGACAACCTAGTTGCAATCACTGACCAAACAAGAACTATGATATGTAGAGAGAGAGATAATGGGACTTGGAGTAAATAGAAGAGGAAATGGAAATATTCAGAATAAGATGGAACTATAGATATACAACTAAAGAGAAAATGAGACTTTTGTACATAAGAGAGAAAATGGAGTAGTTGGAAATAAAGTAGAATAAGGAGATAAATAACTACAAGGAGGAAAGGGGATCTGGTTTATGGGAATAAGCTGCATGGAAGTCAGAGATGAGCTCTGGGGCATGTTCAAGCTTAGTAGTAGGAAGCCAGGAGAACTCATTCTCAGTATCTTCATAACCCAACCAAATGACCTTGTAGAGGAGCTTGTATGCTCAGCACCAATCAATTTTGGAATTGATAACATAAGCAATTTCAAACTTGGGCTCTCCATCAATAATAACTGGAGCTGGAGATAAAGTGGAGTAGGTCAGAAATAGATTGGGTATGGATGGTTTAAGCATAAAGATATGGAATACAAAGTAGACAGCACATATGAACTTGGGAAGTTAGAGGGTAAAGGAGTAGGAGCCAGGCTGTACAATAATTTTATATAGACTAAGATATTTCTCTGAAAGCTTTTTAAAAGGACAGGTAGTGCAGAAATACTTAGCTTTCACAAAGGTTTTTTGACTGACGTAGAAATCAGGAGTAGACAGGTAGTATACATCAGCAGACTATAGGTAGCACTGCTGTGCTTCAGCAATTTCCATCTTGAGAGTGGCTTATAGTTTGTTGAGATCAACCACAAATTGGCAGGCTTGAGCAGAAGCAAGGTTGTGCTTAGAATACACTGTAATGTTTGGGTGGTACCCTTTGTTAGCAAAAAATGGGGAGACACTGGTGGTGGCATTGGGCATATTATTGAATGTGAACTCTATGAGTGGGAGAAGCTCAGCCCAGTTGTTCTGTTGATAATTACAATAGACTCAGAGATATTGCTCCAGAGTCTGGTTAGTATGTTCTATCTAACTATTACCTTCCAGATGGTAACTAGAGGTAAAATACAACTTTATATCCAATGCTTCACCAAGCGATTGGAAGAAGTGTGAAACAAATTCTGAATCTTGGTCAGAGGTAACATGAGCAGGAACACCATGCTTTGAGAAGACATAGAGTACAAACAGATAGGCCAGATCAGTGGAAGTGATAGTATCATGGGTAGAAATGAAAATACCTTGCTTGAAAAGTCAGTTGATGACTACTAGAATAGAATCAAAGCCAGACAAAGTCAATAACTTCTTGATGAAGTCCATAGAAATGGAATTCCATGGCTGATTGGGAATTGGTAATTACTTAAGGTTTCCATAGGGATGATGATGCTGGGACTTGGAATGCATGCAGATGATGCAGGACTTACAGAATTCCTTGACATTAGTTCAGATTTCAGGCCAAGTGTACTCCTGATGTATGAGCTTAAGAGTTTTGTTTTGACCAAAATGCCCTGCAAGCATATGGTTATGTTTATATTATATAATGTGGAGATAGAGGATATCAGAATCAGGGATATAGATTTTGTTGTCGAGATGAAGGAAACTAGTAGAGTTGACTGACCAGTGGCCTTCAGGATTAGAAAGGTGTTTAGTAGCAATAACAGCAGAGAGAAGAGCAGAAATGATATCAGAATGCAGCTTTTCTAAGTCAATTATAGTAGCTGTATGAAAGGAAGGTAAATAAAGATAAGTGGCACATACTGATATAGAGAGTTGTTTATTGGTGAAGACTAGTCAGAAGTTGTGTGAGTTGACTGTAGCATAGCCAGTATTCCCCCCTTTCAGGTAGATATCCTAACATCTAGTCAGGACATCAAGCTTAGTACTGAGTTTACCAGAACAGAATCTAATGACAAGGTTAAATTAAGAGAGGAGTTCACTCCAGCAGGCTTGTTGGTAATTTAGAACTTTTGTAGTACAGAAATACTCAAGGTTTTTTCTGATCAGTAATGACATCAATTAGAATTGACATGCTCTTGAGATAATGTTGCTAGATGCAGAAAGCTTCAAAAATTGCTAGGAGTTCTTTGTTGTGAGTATTATAATTAGATTCAGCAGTACTAAAAGTGTGGGAATGAAAAGCAATTGGATGTACTTCACTGTTCTTGGCAATAATTAAGAGAATTGCAGTGAGGGCATAGTTGGAAGCATTAGTTTCAACTATAATCTGAGTGTCAGGAACCCAATGGATGAGAATCAGAGCTGTAGTAAAAGCATGTTTCAGGGAAGCAAATGCTGATTGGCACCATTCATCTCACTGCTATTTAATAGCTTTGCAGGTTAGGCAGGTCAGTGGTATAATGATGTCAGAATAATTATAAATAAACTAGTGGTAGAAATTTGTAAAACTAAGAAAGGATTATATGTCTTTTATCTTTTTCAGAGATAGTCAGTCTTGGATGACCTTGATCTTGTCCTCTGACATTTTCAAACCATCAGAAGAGAGGATGTACCCAAGATATTCAACAGACTCAGAATAGAACTCACATTTATCTATGTGAGCATATAACCCATATTGTCAGAGCTGCTTGAGAATCTCGCAAACATGTTTCTTATGCTCAGTAGGGTTGTTGAAGTAGATGAGGATGTCATCAAGATAGACAATAATGCAGACATCTAGAAGGTCATTAAAGATGTTGTTCATGAAATGCTGGAAAGTAGTGAGAGCATTAGTAAGACCAAAGAGCATAACCAACTACTCAAAGGAACTATAGCAGGCCCAAAAAGCAGTTTTCTATTTATCACCTTCAGCAATGTGGACAAGATGGTAGATATGTTGGAGATCTATCTTAGTATACAGGCAGACTTTGTAGAGAGTATCCAGGAGGTCAGAAATCAGAGGGAAAGAATAGCAATCCTTTTTGGTAATATGGTTGAGACTGCAGAAATTAATGCAAAGATATAGAGAACTATTTTTTTTCCAAATGAAGAGAACAGGAGTACTATGAGGGGAAGAGGTAGGGCAAATGAAACTAATAGAAAGGTGCTCATCAATAAATTCATGGAGGGTAGCAGGTTCTATTTGGAAGAGAGAGTACATCAGACTGACAGGAGGTTGAGAACCTTCTTCAATATTGATCTTCAGGTCATAAGGTCAGTGAGGGGTGAGGGTATCAGCCTAAGCCTTGCTGAAGATGCCAGTGAATTTGTGATATTTAGTAAGCATGTTGGAAAGGTCTACTGGTACATCAGAAATCTGAGAAGCACCAGCAGTAGTAGAGATGGAAAAAAGGCCAAGATGGAAATTACAGGAACCTGGGAGACAGAAAGTGCAGAGGAATGTGGCAGCATTGATAAAGAAGATGGAAGGCTGAGGAATATCAGCAGGAGATAGTGAATCCAGAGCAGAAGATGGTGGAGATGAAGTATCAACAGATGTATGAACTAAGACATTGGCTGGCATAGTCTGAGAGGAAACAGAGGATAAGATGGTGGTGTCTAGCAGTAATGGTTAGAAAAAAATACTACTTAAGGCTCAGTCAATCAACAGATTGTAGTGGGCAAGCCAGTTATGTCCAAGTACCACAGTACAAGATAAATCCAACTAAGTAATGTAGAGTTCAAGAGTTATGGATTCACCAGTCAGAAAAACAGTGGGAATGTGTGCTAGTTCTGTAATATAGGTATTAGAGGTTCTATCAAATAGCTTTAACTCAACCAGCAGAATAGGGGAAGTAGGAGCAGAATGTGTGCAGATAAAATCAGAGTCAATGAAACAATAGGTGGAACTGCTATCAATAAGAGCACAAGCAGAAATAGAAGATTGTCTATTAGAAAGAGAAGAAAAAGAAAGGGAAATGGAAAGAGAATTGGGGTTTGAAAGAGTAGATATATTGAGGCAGAAACTCTCTAGTACATAAATAAGTTCAATGTAACTCTCATTCTGTGCAGAGTCTTGAGAGCTGCTCCTTATTTTTCTAAACTCTTAGCAGGAGCAGAAGCAGAAGTTGAGGTGGGGAGTTCAGCCTTGTGGGCACAAGCCTCCTGGTTGGCCTTCTTTCATTTGCAGGTCTCAACTTGATGACCAAAGATACCACAATAACTGCAGAGATTCTTTTTAATACAGCATTGTTTCTCTGCTTCTGTCAGTTTGCCATTCTTGCCCAAAATATTGGACAGGTCTTTTTTAGAAACAGGAGGTTGGCTAGATGAGGAGAAGGATGTTAACAGAGTAGGAGTGATAGATTTTATGGGTGATTGTTAACAGGGGGGCTGACTGTTATTTTTGTTGTTGGTGTTGGTCAGGCTTAAGGCAGAGAATGATTATTGTTTATTATAGAAATGGGGAGTAGATGAAGGGTGATTGTTGGATAAAGATTGTTGTGATGATGAGTTAGAGGGGTTTTTACAGGGTTGAGAGGAAGTTGGTGGATTTTCAGTAGTATGAGCATGGGTGTGTTCACATTCATGTTCTCAGTGATGATCATCATAGATAGTGGCTATGTACATCATCTCCTGGAAGCCACAGGGCTTGCCCTGTTCCTGCATACTGATTTGGTCTTATAGCTAGTTGGGCAGACTCTTGTAGTATTGATGGGCAGATACAGAATTATCTTAGCTGAGTTGAGTAGAATACTGCATAAAGTTGATGTTGTACATAGCAATTTTATCTCTATGCTTCATATGGAGACTCTCAAGATTCTCAGCTGCTTCTCCAATCTGGTTAGCCAGGCTAAAGCATGAGTGGAGTTCTTCAAAAAACTTGGGCCAGCTGTCAGCCCAAGAGTGGTGGATTCCTAGGTCCTTCTAATAGAGAGAGACCTGGAACCAAGAGGAGGCAACTCCTGAGAGATAGATCAAGACAAAGTTGATCTTGTCAGCATTGGTGGGGAATAAGCAGGAGTTAGCATAGAAGTAGAGGCTATATTAGAAGAGGAAATTTTCTAGCTTGAGGGAGTTCTCACCAATGAAGGCCTTGGGGATATAAGCTTTATTTGTAGTAGTAGGAGGAGGTGCAGAGAGATTAACAGATTTAGCAAGAACTTCAATTGCTACTGCAAGCCAATCAGCTATAGAGTAGAGAGCCTAGAAGGAGAAATTATTATCTTGGGGAATTTCTGAATCATTGTACCAGCTATTGGGATTATTATTGGGATTAGGGTCACCACCAGGACTATTCTTGAGGTCTGGGTTATCACTAGCCAGAGGACCTGGATGGTCATTATCAAAATCAGGATTGGAAGTTTTAGTAGAGGTATTTGACAGAGTAGAGGGACTAGAGGAATTATGACAAAGTTGAGGGTTGCCAGAGAGCAAACCTCTAGGAAACTGCAGAATATGATAGAGTGTGATAGAAGAAGAGCCATGCTGAGGAGTGGCATTAGAAGGACCAGTGTGATGAATGCATAGAGGAACACAAGAAGAGTAGTAGTTATGAGCACATGTATTGGTTATGGTTGCAGAGTGGTAGCAACAGTGGAATGATCAGTCTAATAATACTGTTAAGTTCCAGATAGAAATGAGAAGAAATAAGTGTAGAAGGGTTGGAAAGGGTTAGAGACAATCAACACAGAAGCAGAGACAGAGACAGAGGTATAAGATCAGAAAGAGTCAGGAATAGACCTTGGCTTCAGCTTATGTGCTGCACTGTTCCACTGCTGATAGTCTAATTTAGGAATACAGAAGAGTAAGACTTAGAGGGAAACTGAGAGGATAGATAGTTTTAAGTTAGAATAATCAAAAGTGTTGAACTAAGTCAATTATCAGACTGGAGAATACATGAACAGTAATCCACTACTTATATACCAATGGAAAACATTAGAAAGTGATAAACAAGAAAGTAGAATAAACAGAAAACTATATAACATAATGAGCATGTGATAGAAACAACAAAGAGATAATAAAGAGGGATGACATAGTATGAAGAGCAGGCATATAAAGAGAAATGAGTGGTGACATATAAAGTATGAATAAAATCATAAAAGGCAGGCATAATATAAAAGGAAATATAAAGGCAGAGCAGGAACCATTGGTATTGAGTGGTAAGGAATAGAAAGGAATAAGAACTAATAATCAGTAGAAATAAGAAGTGAGAGGAATCAGAAGAGAGACAAGCAGAAGTAGGCAGGAATATTTGGAAACAAATAATATATAAAGAAATAGTAAGATATAAAACAGTAGAAAAGAAATAGAGTAATATAGAAACAGTCAGTATTAGTTGGGTTTGTTCAGAAATATATAAGTTGTAACATCACTAAATGATGGCCATGATCAGATCTTTTTCTCTTGTCTCTTTCTCATCACCAAACTATAACATTAGGATATTGAGCCTCTCACTCTTATCTTTATATTTGACTTATGACTTGAACCTCTTGTACAATTGACTGAGAAATAGACCACTTCTCTGAGACCAGATATTGAATGTTCTAGCATGTTCTGGATAGAGATTGACAACTCAGCATTCTCTTAGTCCTGACTGCAGCCTTGCATAAAATTATTGATTCTATGACAATCAATTTTCTTTAATTGACATGTGTAATTAAAATACTCTAAAGAAACTCCCATGAGGTGAGATCAGTCATGTTTGAGTGCTCTTCACTAGTGGGAACACAAGATGTCCTTCACATGTTGAGATTGATTGAGAACTTCACAAGGAGAGGTATGAGATAGATAGGTTGGACATACAAGCATAATAGATTGAGTAAAATAAAAAAGCACATAATGATATTGAAATCAAACATCCATATTCATCTGGAGTGTACAACATAGATTCTTGCATGAGCACTGAGCTCTAGTCACAGCTTTCATAGCTTATATAAATAAATACTACCTAAGGCCCAGTTACCTCTATATATTCTTATATAACTAAGAAAAATATTTTACAGTAAACTGAAAGTTCAATAATTATCTGAAAAGATTGGAGAATTCAGATAGTGCAGTTGTGTAGAATTTGACATCATATTTTTGATATTATATTAATGTGAATATCACAAAAAAAGAGAGAATATAGTGCTATATCTATATAGAGAAAAGAGGTCTAGTACTTTCATCAGTGTGCTATCTGAAAGAGATGTTTAATTAGCTCACCTGAAGTTCAGCATTATCTTCAATCTTTTCATCATAACTAAAATCAAACATGATACTTATTTCTTTCTAGAACCTCTTTGAATATATAGACATTGATAACAGCAGCAAGTTAAAAGAGAAGCAAGAGCAACAGAGGTAACTGAGAGGATATTGGTCAATACAGGATCTCATATACTCATATTCTATATCCTACCAGAAAGATATATAATGTCCTAAAGAGTACAGCCAATTTTCTAATAACAAAGTCTCTTAGAGCTTGAAGCAAAGTTAAAGACTAGCAAATTAGTGCAAAGCAATAATACTTATATAAGAATAAGTCAGTAGCATTGCTTATACTCTAACATGCCTCCACTTTCCTCTATATATTGCATTTATCTTAGCATGAGCTAAAGTCAATAAGTAATCAAAAGAATCTGGATTATACAAAATAAATAAGATTACTACAAATGTACTTAGCTGCTCATTCCTTTGTACTCTCTGAATCTGAGATTAGCAAGAATACTGAGGTAGAAAAGGTACACAACTAAGTGTTTAAAGACTAAAAAAGTATATTTAAGCATCTGAGAAAGTTGAATTTATCAGGTACTCACTATAAAATATCAGATAACAAGATACAACACTAAGAATATTAGAGTAGAGTTATGCTGCCCTAAGACAGCCAAAAGGTTGTTTCTTCTAAATTGTATATAATTACATACTTATGTGATGTAGACAGCTATGTAATTCTGAGAATAACATAACTAATTTAAGATTATAATATATAAATATATTTATATTACACTAAAATTTTATAGTAGTCTTTTTTTTTTTTTTTTTTTTAATTCATAAATTTATAAGGTGGTGCATGTTAGCAGTCTGTCCTCAGGCTTGTAAGCTCAGGCTACTGATACAGGGAAGGACTAGAAGTGACTAAATAAAATATAGCCCAGCTAAAAAGTCCAAATTATCTATTGCAACTAGCAACTATTTGATATCCCCCTCTACTACATGTAATGAGAGCCTTGTCAAAATTCAAGATTTTATCAGGTATAGCTAAGCAAGTGTCTGCCCATGTACTCAACCACTGATGTTTTCTGAGGAATATCCTAAAATGTCTACTACTTTAACAGTGATACTAGAAAAGTATAACCCTTCTTTCTCATGTACTACTATCTTTGCTCTGGAGTGCCTTCTTCCTCGCAGCCTTGCTGCTCTTTGGGTCACCTGCAGACTGCACTATCCATTGCTTTGGAGTTTGTGATATCCACTCTTTACTACTATTAGAATACTTGTGACATCTACTGGCTTTCTCAGTGTTGAGTTCAAGTTTACTCCTCTACTGCTCTTCTCTAGTGGGGAGTAGTTTCTGCCTTCTCTGCTTCCTCTCTCTTACTCTCTTCTGCTTCAGCAGTTGGTTAGAGCTTTTCTGCTAGCCTGGGCATACTCCAGCATACTTAGGCCATACTTGTTCTCTAGTCATCTCTATAGCCCCCAAATCTGCAGTTCAGCTAAATAAGTGGCTGCTATTTCTGTTGAGTACTTTATTGTGCTTACCTCACTCCTTCTCTCCCAGGCCAGTTACTCTCTGTGCCCACTCTCTCTAGTGTTGGCACTTTATCAGTATCTCTTTCAGTATTAAGTTGAGTTCACTCCTCCACTTTCTTCTCTCTTCTCCATAGAGTTGTAGCTTTGCTCCTCTGCTTTTTTGCTGGTCATCATGGAAACCCTATAGTGGTTGCCTTTAATGGCACTAGCTTCTCTCAAGGGAGCTCCATACTCTCTCACTGCTGGCTGCTAATATAACTAGTAACTGATTATTCCCATACTCCTAGTGAGTGCTTATTTTCAAGACACTGTTGTGTTGACCTCTTTGAATTGCATTTGTTAGATCAAGTACCTCTTGTTCAGTTGATGACTAGAGAATTGGGAAATCTGAACTTGAACTGTATAGATGGTTGTTCTAGTTAGCTATAGCTAGTTAATTATATAGTATAGCTTGATGATATGTATTTATCACAGTTTCTGGGCTCTCCTGGGAAGCAAACTGCTATTGCACACTGCTTTATAAATTTTTGATCTTAAAAAAAAAAAAAAGATACTAGGAAAATATAATAAGGTATAACACTATAATCTTAGTACAGTATATAGCATGTAGACATAGAGCTCCTGTTGGAATCAGGCCCTGGGAAAACAGCATAGAGAGGTTATCTCTACAAGGATCTAGAATATGGCAGCTAATTATGAAGACTAGCATACTAGAGGAAAGAGAATTTTATAGTAGTCAAGTCTTTAATAAAATACTAAAGATTATTCTGAGATCTATATATTATTAGTATGCCTTATAGAAGATCTTTTATGTCTTAAGAATTAACTAATAGTAAATACCAACAGATAAATAATAGTCAATAGTCAAATAAGTATTTTTGGAAAATATATTAATTTATATTTCTTTTTAAATTTATTTGAGTTATTTCAATAGCTTGTTTTTTTTGCCATTTTATCTTAGTATATTCTTTTACAGCTTGTTATTTGGCTGGGCCAAAAACTTAAAGCCTCTGAGTCTATTTAATATATATATTAATATAGATCTTATTATTATTATATATAGTAATTAAATAAGTGAGGTTGTAAGAGAGCATTTTATAGACAAGATGAGTATTATAGAGCACATGCAAGTTCTTGTTGTTGAGTAAAGCAGTGGGTGCTCTCTAGTTCAACTTTAGTTTACACTAGATATTAAATAAAAATTAAATTAATTAAAAAAAAAA
>KQ962815.1:15572-25590 GCA_001563735.1 Leucoagaricus sp. SymC.cos
TGAAGCCATTCAAGAAACTCGGGAAACTCTGCAACCTCTTCTTGGCGAAGAAGGCAGAAAGGAAATGCATTTAGGTTTGAGATCAGTGGCGGAGCCAGGTCCCTTGGTACCCTTCGACACGCAACCCATCCGATCCTCGAAGCAAACAGTCGCAATGTTTCTTTCATTCGACGTTGACTACGAAGTTCCGTTATCCATTCCAGTTGCGGACTCCGAGTACATCCGTGAGCGCCTGTCTGCGGTGGGAGCTCAGACTCCCTGCCAGCTACCTGCCACTGGAGGGATCGGATAGCAATCGCAACATGCGCAACACCTTTATCAATCGCATATTTCCTGGATCGAGTCGGGTCCTTCAGAAAATCTGAAAAAGATGCATGATAGACCTGAACAGAGGCCCTGTGCGCCTCAGACGGTTCAGGTATCTGGAGAACAGAATGCATCCGCTGGAGTGATTCATAGAACGCACCCTGACCGAGTGAGAGGAAATTAGCAATGTCTTGGGCACGTAAGATGTTGCCAGGGTATAGTATGATCAGAGCGAGGATGTCTATCGTTGTTTTGAGGTAATCGCCGGGTATATCGGAAAGAATTCGATGGTAAAGAAGATCGAGAGCATGACGTGGGTTCATGGCACCCGGCCCTAATCCATTACCACCAATGAAACGTAGACAAACTTCGAGTTGACCTTGGGGGTTGGCATACTCCTTATCTCCGATAAACCTCAACACAAAGTCTCGGAATCCTAGGTCATCCAGAGCGACAGCGGATATCAATCGTACATGCTCCTGGGAAGGCCAGTCGGGATCTAGCTGGTCCTCATACTGCTGACGGATGTTTTCGAACTTGGATCGGAGACGACGTTGTACATCGCACTGGGCCTCCTCATCGTCGACAGAAATATCTTCATGTATGCAGGTGGCGTAGGAATTAGGATGAGATCGAACAGATTTGAGGTGACGCTCTGGACGGCTAGTCACCAACCAGAGGAGAGGAAGGTGGCCCACTTTACTGAAGAGCTCGATAAACTCGAGCTGGGCTTGTTTGTCACTACACTCGTCCAACCCATCAACGATTATGACTAGGGGTGAAGAAACGATTGGATGATTCTGTGACATGATATCTCGGAGAGGTTCAGAAATGAGCTCTCCAAACAGGGCGCGGCGATGTTTGTGAAGAATCGTGGGGTCGTTTCCAAGGCGCTCAGTGATAGCGCGCTTATATTCAGGAAGGTTGCTTGCGAGCTGATAAGCAAGGGTGGGGATGAGGGTATCAGGGTCGTCGCGTTGGTTTCGCTTGGAAAAGAAGAAGCTCGCGCCGAGGCAGCCCATTTCGGCAAACTCTTCCGCCATCGCCTGTGCCACCGCAGTTTTACCAACAGCAGCGTGCCCCATTACCCACAGAAGACGGGATCTTCTCTTGCAGTTTCCGCGCCACTCGAGTATCCTCGACCCGAGGCTTGTCCGTGTGTCTATATGGCATCCTGGAGGGTAACTCCGAGCAGAAGAGTCGTGCTGGGCACCAGGTTCTCCCATGTCCATAAGTATCTTAATAGCTAAAGGACAGTTCAAAATTTGTTTCATGAATGTGGCGAGTGGAGATACCTGTTCTGCCAGACTCAATCATTATAAACGTTGGGTTCTTGAACGCGAAATTGGAAGCGCTCGGGGTGAGGCTGTGTATATGCAAATCTACGGCAGAATCAGGTGAATATAAGACATTGCATACCAGTGTGAAGATCTCACCTCTTGAGGACATGGTGTCGCCGTTACCTCTCGAAGGAACAGTATGGTGTCTCCTGGGTAGAGATATGTTATTTCTCAGAGATCAAGGAGAAAGGCAAGATGCGAGGCATTCAGCTCCAACGACAGCTTGAACACGAGGCAGTTGGCTGTGAGAACTTAATATATTTATAGTCACGCACTTGTAGCGGTTTCGTGACTTTGTCACTCTCTATTCCCCTTCAGACTTATTTGTTTGTCTACGACTTCCGTTATCTAATATATCACTGACGGTTGTGGACAAAATTAAAATTCGTTACCATACACCAAGTATACTAACATATACTTGTCACACTTAGCATAGCAGAAATAAGCTACCGTCAATGATGTTCCGTCTGGCGAGTATAGCAAGTATACTTGTCAGACTCTCACCTCACACCAACACAGCCTTAAAACTCGAACATTAAATGACGCAAGTATACTTTGAAATACTGGTAACATTTAAGAAGATAGCAACTACGCCGGTCGAAGATCAACTTTGCTGGGTCAGTCAGTATACCACTAGATACTTGACGACTTCATATGTGAGCATCTACACACCTGCTGAAAACGGATGTTAGTCCTCTGGGGAGCCGATGGGGCCATCCCCATTGAGATGCCGACGCCGTTGCACATACAAGCGATTGATCGCACAAGGAGACATCTCCAAAACAGGTATTTTTATTGCCAGAACAGAAAAAGGGTGGCTCATAACATATGAGCGTCCAGGAGAACACACGATTACAATTTGAGGTTTCGCTATAAGAGCGTAGATAGAGCTACCATTACGATGTATCAATGCTAACAAATTGCAAGAGGCACGTCGTGGCATCAGTCAACGGTTGTGTATACAATCAGAAGGCATTAATCAATATCTTGAGTAGTTTTCGACAGAATACACCTGTTGTATCTACTAATCAATGCCAGCATTCTCGTCACAACGGGGCATAGTCCTCTGCAACAATGATGGCAAGTGTTTGTTTACATCTGTGTACTTAACCCAAACACACCTGGTATGCTACACTTTTCCTACCTTTCATTCTCTTACCATCTATGACGTTCACTTCTTTTGTTCTCATTGTCTTTTCTCCATTTGTTTTGTTCAGTTATCAATTGAGACACTTTCTGTGTCTTTTAATACAGCATCAGTATCATTATTTTGTTCAAAGAACACTTGCTTATCTTGTCACCATTGCCTCTATAGCATCCTATGTGAAAATCTCTCAACAAGAACCATAATATCCTATTCTACACCTCATCACTGGTGCAAGCTCTAGGTAGTCAGCATGAAGCCATTTGCTGAGTCACATCTCCTACTGTTGTTAACTTATGCTTGCAACTTTTGACAGCAACTATGACAACTGCAACGATCATGTTCAACACTTTGCTCACTCTCAGCAATGGTAGTGTTGGAGGAGGGCTCAGTGGAAACAGTAGATCAATGGCACAAGGTGCACCTTTGACAGACCTCATTGGTATAAACAAAGACTCAATTTCTCCTACTAGTTCCTTCTCCATTGTTTGTCCTTACATCCTCTTTCACCACCACCTCACTCACCTCAACAGAAGCACCACTATCTTACTGCAAACTACTGTGACCATCAGCATTCAACTGCCCCTCACTCAAGTCACTGGCACTGAGATCGAGTGTTTGTGTGCATGACTCAATAACTGGTGAGTTTGACATACAAATTTCCAATTAAACAATCTAATGTGCTCCTGAAGCAACTATATGCCACACACAATGGATGTGGACTCTGCTGCTGAGCTCCAGGTTGACACTGAGATGGCTTACAGCTGTTTCTCTGTGGAATGGTGTGTTAGGTTCTGCTTGACATCCCTGCCTCAGTTACTGACACATTTTAGCATCCAAAACCCTCATGCCATGCAATCCTAAATGTCACTCCTTTTTTGAAATTCATCTTGCACATCTGTACAACATCAGAATCTATTGCAAGTTTCTTGTAGTCCAAATGTAACATATTCATGGAAACAAACACCTTGCAATTCAACTAACATCAGATCTGACTAATGCTGAGTGCACTGGCCAACAACTAGAGGCCGAATTATCAGGATATTGAAGGCCAAATGTTCAAACCATTGATTGAGTCTCATGTTCAACAGGCAACTTGAAATAAGAGGAATCTCTGTGAATGAATTCCAGCCTGAAATAAATCCCTGGGACTAGGTTATCCCCAACAACAGCCATAAACTGACCCATCTCTCTCAACACCCCTCTCTTTCCAATCCCAACTTGGATTCTGACTCTCAATGTAATCTGTATGTCCCACATTCATCCCATGTCTGATATCCAATGTGCTCCCCTCTTTATTACCAATACACTCAGGTAACGCAAATCCAGATGTAGAACTTGCAAACAGATCAGTCAAATCCACAAAAATCGCCATCTCAACCATCTCTCTTCTTCCTCCTGGCTCTTCCTCCTTAACTGAATCAACCTGGTTCTTCTTCCCACTTCCTCTCCTCCCCCCTCGCTTGTCAGTCGTACCTGTACAAACATTCAAATTGGTATTGGACGAATGACCACCATTAGAAGAAGAAGAGGATTTAGCTTTTGAAGTGAAAGGGTACCATTCCCATTCAACACCACTATAGGTTGTTGTCATCATCCTTGCAGCATGAAGTGTAGGTGATCCAGGAATAACAAGAGGTGAGAGTGACGACAATTTCTTCAAACCATAATTTGCTGTCATCATAGGAGTTGCAGAGGCAGACCAAGTAGGCATTCTCCTCCCAATATCAAACTCGGAATTATTATTCAGTTCCGTCTCTCCAATTGATGAAGAACTCGGGTGTGGGTGAACTCATTGATGATTAACAGCAGTCAAATATCTCTTCAACCTCTCTCTAATCTTCTCCACTCTCCTCCAGTGTAAGCCTAATCCCAACCTTGAACTCAGTGACAAGGGTGAAGTAGGAGACTGTGTTGACAAGGGTGAAGATTGTGATGATAAGGAATTTGAAGAGCCACAAAAAGATAAAGAAAGACTCATCATTGATCTCAATCTCGGCTTCATCCTCCTCTGTTTAGTTATTGAAGACAAATGGTTTGAGAAAGAAAGAAATGTAGGTGAATGTAAAGTCAATATTGGACTGGGATTGAGAGGTGAGAATACCACTTTCAATTGACTTGTCAGGTCTTTCGTCTCCCCTTCCTCATCTTCTTCATCAATCTCAGAAATGGGTCTACAACATCCAGGTTCAGAAACAGTGACATCAACAATGTCAGCATATATGCCTTCATGAATATCATGATGCCATTGAAAAGGTTTGTCCAACTCACAGATAATGTTCACTTTTTCAGGAGATGAGATCATATCAATCCTGACTCTATCATCTTTGTCCCCATAGTCAGTAATGCTCTGGGGATGGGTAGACCAATATAGTGTAGTGGGGATAAGAATACTGGTTGAGGTGGAAGTGGACATGATGGTGGTAGTAAGGGTCTGGGGATCCTGTCATTCAGTGATGGATTCTGAAATGAATACTCTGGATGGGATAGACATGGGTTTAAAAGGAGTTATCAGTGTGCCGTGGACTGGTACATGAGATGCTTTAGTGAGGTTTAGCAAAAAGGATATAAACAACATACAAGTAAAAGCGAACATGAAACCACATATAGTGAGAATTGTTTCTATGATTCTGAGAACTAAGGTGTGATTTGAAATTGCAATAATGAGGAGAAGCATGTCACTGAGAAGAATAAAAAGCTGGGAGATGACAAGTGTGACAAGGATTGTACAGAATTGTGTTTGAATGAGTTGAGTGCACTGTTTGATACTTGAGGCTGGCTGTGTATTTTCTATATCAGTGCATCCAGATTCAGTCAACACAAATTTGTATGGACCCATAGAGCAGCTGTAACTCACAGCTGATTGTTCTGGTTCAACAAGTTTTGCATCCTTGTGTAGTTTATGGGTCTGAGATGACAAAGATGGAAAATAAGTAGAAGAGGATGCAGGAGAAGGAAAAGGAGGGAGTATCAGCACAGTTACAATCAGAGTAGTCTTGAGCTTCAGAAATGCCTTTGTGAGTAGGGAATGTAGATGAACATGGAGTCAATATCAGACTGGGATCGAGACGAGAGGTGAGAATACCACTTCTGATTGACTTGCTTGATCTTCCATCTTGCCTTCCCCTTTCTCCTCACCTTCATCAATCTCAGAAATGGGTCTAAACATTCAGGCTCAGAAACAGTGACATCAACATCACCATCAGCAAAATACCTACAATACACGCAGTCAATCTCAGCTTAAACCATAGATAAAAAAACTCCTGAAAACACTCACTCAAACCCAAACTTTCCTTAACAACACCTTGGTCCATAAAGCTTGCATCACTATGCAACTGTACACACATTACTTTATCATCCAACTGACAATCCTTTGGTGAAGTTTTAAACAACAAGAACTGCTTAGCATGTGTTTTGCCTAATGTGATGGGGTTGATGGCCTCTGCAACCATAGAACACCCAGTTGCATCAGTGTCATACTATAAGACTTGTGAATGGGGGGTGGGAGGCATACTGAGATGCAAGGGATTGGGGAGCAATGAGACTTTGACTGAATTATGCATGCCTTTGTATATGAGGCTTGGGGAGGATACTTGATGATTCAGAAGTCAATCAGATGTAGCAGTGATTGGTATGAGATGTACTGAGATAGCTAAGCATGTTGCCTTCAGCACCTAACTCTTCAGGCCACTTGGAGCTACTCTTGATCTTGTGGAATAGTGCTGTTGAGGAGTATTGAAGAAGGTCAGTGAGGAGATTCAGGCGATCTCTATGAGGCATAGCTGAGAAAGAAGATGTCTTGAGCAAGATGATGCATGAACATACCTAGTATGATATGTTGTATTCCACCTGACACATTTTCGTTGGCATTCACTCAACACAACAAGAGTTCATAAGCTTATCTTGAGCAGCAGAAGAGAACAATGTATCCAATGCAGGAATCATTGACTCTCCACCCTCAAGTCCATACTACCCACACAATGTCCAAAATCAGCATCATCTTCAACAAGTTAAAAAAAGGTAACCCACATATTTCAAATTTGGAAACCTACAAAAAATGATCCAAAACCTCACTATGAGCCAACAACTCATGTATCCTCCTCTTCTCAACATCCACCTCTAACAGTGGTTTATCTGTCAGCAATGGCAACTTCTGTGATTCCAACAAATGAGAGAACCACAGTCTTTCCATTTTCAACAGTGAATACATAAACTACCAAACAGCACATTACTCTCAGAGAGAGAAAGTTTCATCGCACCACACTCAAAATGCACTGTGAATGCTCTTCATCTTTGTCTTCATAGTCAACAATGCTATGGGGATGGGCAGACCAATATAGTGTAGTGGGTGTGGAGGATAAGGAGTAAGAACACTGGCCAAGGTGGAAGTGGATGTGGTGGTGATAGTAATGGCCTGAGGATGAACTGGGGATCGAGGTGTATCAGGTGGACTGTCCAAGACCCAATTTAAATTTGTAGGGAGATCAGGAAGACTGATTCCTTCATCTTCAAATTTACCTTCTTCAAACTCTTTCTCCTCTTCACATAGAGGGTTTGGCAGAAAAAGACTGGCAACAATTGGATGAGGAGAACTGAAATTTGGATTCCAGAAAGGCAATGAGAATGATGATGATCCTGATGTGAACCGACTATGTCATTGAAATATCTGTAATGACACTCCTCTTTCCTCTCTCCTCTGGATGGGATAGACACAGGTTTAGGCAGAGTTATCAGTGTACTGTGGACTTGTATGTGAAATGCTTTAGTAAGGTTCAGCAAAAAATATGAAACAATGTACAAGTGAAAATGAACATGAAACCATATATAGCAAAAACCAGCAAGATTGTTTCTATGATTCTGAAAACCAAGGTGTGATTTGAAATTGCAATAAGGAGGAGAAGCATGTCGTTGAGAATAATAAAGAGCTGGAATATAGCAAGTATGATGAAGATTATATGGGATCATGTTTGAATGAGTTGGGCATGGTATGTTTTCTACATGAGAGTTAAAATGAGTGGAAAGTTATAGATGGGGAAGCTGTATGAAGGCTTGCCTAGTTGCCATAGGAAACTCTGTACTACAATCTCATCTAGTCCCCCTGTGGAAGGGTGGGGGTAATATGACCTACACTCAGCATACAGACATGACATTAACACCACTTCAGCCTCGACTAGGCCTCAGTGCATGAGCCCAGTGACACCAGCAGCCATTGCAAGTTGACATGATGCATTCTCGGTGAAGTCCACCCCTTGAGCTTTAACTCCTCTTAGACCAGAGACAGCCCTATCAGATATCTACTCCTGACAACCTCCTCCCTGAGTTAACTATTGTGGCACCCAGAGCACAATCAAATACATACCCCATTATTTGATTTGAAGTGTGTCCGTTTATGATGTAGGTATCCTGACTTATAGTAAGAAGTCTGTTCCACATGTGAAGAACAGCACATATCTCATGATTGAGAATCAAGCCCAAAGCATTCTTCTATGAGAAGGATGAGGATGTGAGCAAATGATGCAATGAGTCAGTGTAGAGAGAATCAAGGTGATTAGCAATCACAGTAGATCTGATGATGCTCACAATCTCATGCAGTCTTTGCTGTATCCTTAGCGAGTACTGTAACAGTCAAAAATTGTGTATGAGAACTGAACAGATATTATTGAATGCATCTACAAATCCACGATTAGTCTAGAATTAAACAGCAGTGGCAACAAGAACTATGATGATCAAGAAATTATAGCAGATATAGAGTTCAGATGATATAACTTCTACAGACATCCAACATTATCCTCTATGAAATCCTTTGACCACTTATCCAGTTGTTTTTTTGCCCTCTTCACATCTGCATAACCATGAACTTTGTCTCTCCATTTTGTTGCTGATAGGGGAAAGTTGAAGTTTGGAAGACCACTCTCTTTGTTGTTGATGGATTGAATGCATTTATCATACAGGTCATCTGCCAAGAGTGTCCACCACCCACTATCCATGCTGCTTCCTTCAAACATGTTGAGTGATGAAAACCACGAAAGCTGAGCAACTTGACCACTGAATCCTAGATCACAGAGGAATGTAAGCATTGAGGATAAAAAGAAAAAATAAAGGTCAAATGAACCAGTATAAAACCTGTATATACCACACAAGATGTCATATTCATCCTTCGTCAACTCATCATCCATGTACTCTACTCCACTTGAGTCCTTGACACTAAACATATGTGATGCATCTACATGAATGCCCCATGGCCCCCTTGCAGCCTGACAACAGTCCATGTAATCCAGGCCTATCCTCTAAAAAAATCTGCCATGTAATAAAGCAGCTCTTGCCTGCTGCAACAACATGACCACCCAACACTGTTTACAATAGAACTCCCAGTCGGTTGAATCGAAGATGTGATTGTTCAAGCACCAAGGAACAAGTGATGGTGCTATCCTATCAACTGGAGCATGTGCCAGGGTATCCTTCCTCTGCAATGTCTGGAAAGGAATGCCATTGTTCACCAGCTCCATAACAACATCTTCCTCATGCATCTTCTCATCAAGTCAGCAGATGAACAACGCAGCTGGAGCAGAATAGACCACTAAACTCCAATGGACTGTCACAGATCCAGCTAAATCAAATATGAATAAGGTGCACTTGTCATTCTTGACTGTTTGAATGGAAGACAATCAGTTTGAAAACTTGATTGTCCTCCAGTTGTCTGCAGCAAGGTCCCACAGGTCGGAGGAAGGCTTGATTGATACAGACTGCCTGACAAAGAAGCACATAAATCTTGTACACATCTTACCCAAAGGTGTTTTGAGGAACAAATTGTTGTGTGTCAAGTTGGGAAGCCCAAGTACAGCAGAAACAGCTTTGTAGTCATTTGCAGCCACAAAATCCAAGTATGTAGTCAGTGGAGGGATTGAAGCTATAAAACCAAAATGAGATGATAGAAGCACCAAGACATGATAGCGAATATGTTCAACATCAAAAGCTTCTCCCCATCTGATGTGATTGAATGCCTTCAACTGTATCAATGTTATGGTGAATTTTCATTTAAACATGAAACACATCATAAAGCTGCAAAGTAACACTGCGCACACACTAGATAACACCATTCAATAATCCCATACTATATTATAAGACCACAGGATTCGGTTTAACAATGCCGCGAAGCTAAATAACTTCAGAGTGCACCAGTTAACATCAGTATCCTTAGTATGAGCACATAAACATCATGTGTCTCCAA
>LSHD01010889.1:0-10318 GCA_001563735.1 Leucoagaricus sp. SymC.cos
ACTCACTGATTTTGAACTATACATGCATTAGGTGCATGCTGATTATCCTGCACAACCATCTTGTTTGCACTGCATTTCCAATGCCTTAAAAAAGTGTATTAAGATTGGGGCATCTGAGATTTACAAAAAAATTACTGGGAGCATTGCAATGTTTGGGAGACTGTGGGATGCCAGAATACAGTGTGTTACTGGTGTCCACATCAAGGAGTCTCTCTGGGAGATCCTTCTCAACCCAAAAATCTGCCTAATCACAAAGATCACTAATAATGTTGCAGGCATTGGTGGCTGCATGGAGTTTGTGAGTTTCAGACAGGTAAATATGGTGGGTGGCATCCTTGTAGCTTATCCTGTAGCACTGCTGCAGTATTTGGACCTTGGCATGAAGAGCCAAGAGTTCTTGTTGCATCAATGCCTAGACATAAAATAGTTCAAGAATGGCAAGAGTGCAGATACAGCAAATAAATGTACTAGCACTGCAGGGGACATGACCTTGCTGGCATTGATCAGCTGAGTATAGCAGGCATCATTTGTGTATGCCTAGGAAAGAGAAGAAAACCAAAATATAAACAAATGAAGAAAAGTGTTGGGAGATAAACAATCAGCACAGGCACAACAGAATGTCAGCACCAGAATGACAGGGAACAGCAATTTTGCAGCAACATACTCTGCTGGGAGCCTGATGTGTCTCAAGATTGTTCTTGAGCCAGTCAGATTGAAAAGCAATTTCTGTAGCTTTTTTAAGGAATGTTGGCACTAGAAAGTGACAGCCCTCTGGCCTTTTGCTGACAGAAAATAGGGTTGGAGCATTGGCAGGTGTGTTAGTGGGTGTAGAGGAGCAGTCCATAATTTGAGTGAGTAGCAGACATTCATGACAGAAATGCAAAGCCAACATTGTGTTGATAGATCTCATGACCAGCAAATGTATAATGCAGGCCAGCTTGTAGCAAAAGTTTCAGGCCTTCTCATCATTGCTCTCAGCACCAGCTTGAAGGACATGTCCACTCCAACTCCTGCATCAATTTCACAAACCCTGGTAAATCTGGAGAGAACTTTGCAGAGTGCTATTGAAAACGGCACAATTCTTGCAAGGATAAGGAAGAAAAGGAGAGATATGGTGAGCACAATTGTGTAAGAGGAATATGATGTATTTCTTAAATTTGACAGCATGATGTTTTTTCTGATGCAAAAAGCAAGGATGGTGGCATCGTCACAGCATTGAACAAATATCCATTTGTAAACACAATAATTGTGGAGCACAAAAAGTACAGCAAAGAGCTATATTTTTCAAAAATGGCACAGCAAATTGCTGAAATGTATAAGATAGACTCAGTAAGTATTCCAGAAAGGATACAGTATTTATGCACATTGTAATAACAGTGAAGGATAGGCAATGAAACCAGAAATGCACATCCCATCATTTGCTACTGCCATCATCACTCCCACTCACACCTGATGTGCAATCTGCACAAGGCTAATCTCCAGCTCCCCAAAGATTACAGAAAACAGCTCCAGTACTAGTGTTTGAATCTCAGGAGGACCAAGGACTTGAACCTGGGCCTTCATGGTGCCAATGTGGTGTTTCCCCCAGCCACCAAACCATCAAAAATCTTATGCATGTTCCTTTGCCACTAACCTCAAGTAATAAATACCAGAAATCCACATCTGTATCAGAGGAGAATACAGAGGGGAAGATGAGGATCACAAAGAGGAAGACAATTTTGAGGAACAAAAGACAGCAGAAAGGCAAAGACAAGAAAAAGGAGAAATTGAAGTCAAAGTATGGAGGGGAGAGAAGGGATGATGCATGTTCAGTGCCAAAGGCCGATGTCAAGATGGGGGTGCTGGACGAAGAAATGCCTTCACCAAAAAAGGCATTACACTGGAAAGGTTTAGACATTGGCGTTTTCAATAAACTACTATACAAGGGTTGTCAAAGAGCAAAGGCTGACTGTGAACAGGACATGGGTGGAGGGGCATGTGTTCTATGCAAAGACTGGAAGCTGGCATGTAACAAGAAACAGCCATTTATGTCAAGATGGAGAACTCAAGAAACAAGAACTATACCATAAGAGTTGAAGAAATGAAAGCACACAGAGGACATGGACCTGAGCAACATAGAGACAGATGATGAAAGTGATGCAAGGTGAAAGCACAATTGGCTGGAGGGACCCATGACCACCAGCACTCAACCCCTTCTTGCTGGACAACCAGTGGGTTCAACCAAGCCTGGTTCTGTAATACCCCAGCCCCTGACCCCATCATCTCGCTGCTTTCTCCTTCCTCTCACTCCTCAAGTCCCTTTCCCCAACCCATACCAGATTGCCAAGGCACTGCCACCATTCCCAATGTCAAAAGATAGGCCCAAGGTGCTGACATTTCCAGTGCCAGATGTGCTGGACAGAATATGTAGAAATAACAACGATATTTATTCAGCCTCTTGACGCGAGAGCTACTACAAAATACCTGTAGAAATAACAACGATATTTACTAAATAAGAAGATTAGTTTATGGATAGCTAAAGACAAAAGAAGAACTCACTTCAGCCTCTCGACGCGAGAGCTGAAGTGCCAATACATTGCGTGTACATTATATATATATGCTGACCATAAAGTTGTCGCAAAGACAATAATCACTAGCATACTGTAACATAACAATAGTAGTCCATATCAAGAAAGAATGCAGGAAGGTTGCGCATGATGATAGCAAAGAACGGGAGTTGAAATGCAGACCTGAGATGCAGACTGGTACGTCTCAGCACTCATTTGCATTCCAACACTCCCCCTCAAACAGTGACGAGGACAGGATTATCTCCAGGAGAAATTTGGCATCCGATTGCTGATTTGGTGATTGGTGGACAGGGATGCTGGAAACAGATTGTTGGGATCACAAGAGGGATTTGGCTTAACCTGGATTCAGTGAGTCTCGTGGTGCATAGCGCTGTCAATGTTGGCCTTGATTGTGAGACCCCATTTCAACTTGGAGGCAGCTGGATCAATGCCATCAAATGGCATCTTGTCACATTCTCACACCCACTCCTTGTCCTCTACCATTGGCTCCCCCTTAATCCTCACCATCTCAGTCACCTCTCCTTCTCCACTACCTGAATCATTCACAACATCGAATTTAGGAGGCGGAAATGAATTGCTTGCACCATCAAAATCTGGAGCTCGGCTAATATCCAACACCGTGGAGGTCACTACTGGTTTGACCAGAGTTGTCAGACTTTCCGCACATGGAGTACCATTGTTGCCATCAAAACCATCACCATCGTTGTTGAAACTGCAGGGGATTGTCGTCCTAATAACAGAAGAAGGATGGGCCTTGCCCAAATTGCCGCTGATACCATGTTCTATCAAAGCCAACTTGGTGATCACTACATCACCACCTGGCTTCAAAACCTCAACGCAGGCAACACTTCCTTCACATTCGTGACTCGGATCAGCTGTAGATCAACACAGAGACTTGGAATTGGGAGGGATGACATGGTACATGGAGAAAATACCAGCGGAAACATTATCAGCCACTTGGGCTTGCAGCCCCATGGTGAGTGTATCGCAAATCTCCTGATTGCCACCATTGTCACTAACAGATGACTCCCAGGCATTCTCAGGCTCACCAGTGAACTCTCCCTCATCCTTGCCAAAGAGATCCTCCTCGATCTCACTTGTACCAACTGCGTGAACAATGGGCTGGGCTTCCCACTCACTGTCTATCTCCAATTCAACCTCAAATCTGTCACTATGGCCACCAATATCATCCATAGTCAAAATGTCATCATCAATAGCCTCGACCGTGAATGCAGCATCATCATCATCCCAGGTGGAGGCCATCACATTAGCACTCTCACCTGACTTGGATGACTCTGACTTCACCTTCACCTCATCTCCCTTCTCCTTGAGCTCAGGACACTCCCGCCTCATGTGTGGGCCTCCACACTTCCAACAGGGGCCTTTCTTCTTTCCCTTCCCTTTCCTTTTTCCATCTCCCTCAACGGACAAGGCATTATCCACTGGTAGATTATCCTTCCCATGACTGTGTGAGTAAGATTGAGTTTGCTCCCATTCATCACTGACCATGATAATCAACAGGTCTGGATCAATCGTACCAGAACCACCAAACATGACAGTCAAATGGGCAGCAGACAACTGCATGGATGTGAAATTGGACAGGAATAAAGGTAAGGACTGGAGAATAGTGCTTCGGTAGTCATCGTCATTAATTGATATGCCCACAGCATCAAGTTTGGCACGACATGCACGAAGGTCAGTGAGGAAACTATACACATCCCCACCCCTAGGACAACGAGTTGACAAGAAGGCCTGGTGCATATGAGTCTGAGAAAATGCTCCTTTGTAGGTGTATTCTTTGACAACCACCTCCCACATCTTTGTGACAGTTGGCTGACTGTCCACCATGATTAGCGTCGAATTTGGAAGCCACTGCACCAACAGAGAATGTGCAATGTTCTCATGGCACTCCCATTCCAGAATTTCACCAGTAGTACCAAGAAGAATAGGGGTGATAGGAGAAGTATCAGAGGAGTCCAAATAGGTCTTAGCACAAGATCCAGAACCAGAAGATGAAGCCAACAGAGGGGATACCGTAACTGAGGGAAGCTTGAGCATGGGTTTTGGGATACTACCATCAAAGTGGCCCCACAACCCTTTGCCTCGAACAGCAGTCCGGAAGCGCAACTGGAAGATTGCCCAGTTCACTCCTGACTGTTTGAGCTCAGGTACATTGGCAGGCACAACATCATTGATCACAGTAGTAGACATAATAAACTCGATGCTCGAAAACTTTGTAGGACTTTTAGCAATGGGCAGGGCCCATAACCTGTAGAAATAACAATGATATTTACTAAATAAGAAGATTAGTTTACAGATAAAGGAAGGACTCACTTCAGCCTCTTGACATGAGAGCTGAAGTGCCAATACATCACGTGTACATTATATATATATGCTGACCATAAAGTTGTCACAAAGACAATAATCACTAGCATACTGTAACATAACAATAGTAGTCCACATCAAGAAAGAATGCAGGAAGGTTGCGCATGATGATAGCAAAGAACGGGAGTTGAAATGCAGACCTGAGATGCAGACCAGTACATCTCAGCACTCATTTGCATTCCAACAGAATAGACATGCATATGTTCCATCCTCAAGTACTATGCTATTAGGTTAACTCATCCATTCCATAGTCTAGATTGTGCTTGACCAGTATCATGCATGGCTTAACACCATGGCCAGGCAATTTGAAACCTGCACTAAAGATTTGACAGAGTAGCTGAATGGTATTGAGAATTGTATGTGTGGTATGGCCAGCCAGCTTGACACAATCATCTACCAAGCATTGCTCAACATCTCGCTTGAGCATCAGAATGCCGTTGATTGTCTGGGACACCTGGAGCAGCTGGTTGAACACCTGGTGGGTAGAATGTCCAAGGTGTGTGAGTATCTTGGCATCCCAGAGTGTGTAGATGGGATCTGCCTTGACACACATCCCTTCACAGGCAGAGGTCAGGTCAAATTCATGGGGGTCTATAGTCTCCCATTAAAGGATGATCATCCAGAGCCTGAACCAGGAGGTAAAAGAGCTCCAGACATGCTGGTAGAGGAACCAGCATCCATGTACCAAGACCTGGCATTGTCACATGAAAAGAAAATGTGAACAGTGCAGAAGGGACAGTTGAGGAAGACATGGATTAGTTGGCTCACAATGTGGGATATCAGGAGGGCAAATTGCTGGACCTCACCCAGTTCCAGCAAACACTTAAACCAGTGATAGCCCTAAGTCCCCAAAGCACTACCTGCATCAATATTGATTATTAAAGCAGTGGCAGCAGCTATCAGTGACATACTCCAAATGCTGTTGCATGCTTTGTCACCAGCACTGGCACTAGCATATCTAGTCGACTCGGCATTTCAAGAACGGACACCTGCAGAGGACCCTCTACCCATGCCTACCATGCAGAAAGTACTATGTATGCCCTGTGTGGCACCTCTTACCTAAACATCACCCCTGCCTACTTCTTTTCACTGTAGCTCAGGTCCTTACAGCTCTACCTTTAATAGTAACTCCTGGCTCCACTACTATACTACCCTAGTTTTTCAACAGCATGACATGAATGCCTGAATTTGTTTATTTTCTGAAATTCCTTAAATACACATATATGTTTCTATAATTTCAGGTGGCACTTGCCCATGAATTTTTAGCAGAGTCATGGCATGGGTTGGACGATGACCAATGAGCTACTTCAGACCTTGCTGACTTGGTCTTTGAGTCTACAGAAGGCATGCCATTAGTTGACAACTGGTCTTTTCCCCTTCATTTGTTCATTCTTCAGCCATCTATACTGTCAGAAACAAGATAAAAATTGGCTTGGACCTCTTCACCTAGGTGACAAACAAGAACATGCTCAAGGAAGATAGAGGAACATGGTCACAGCTTTGATGCCATTTTGGCACATTAGTGCAACAGCATACCAGCACAAGCAAAGAAAAAAACATAGATTCTTCTATATTCTAACTATATTGGCAGAAAGCAGCAATTTGACATGTGATTGCAGGAGTTCTTGGTATACAAATGAGTATATCTGAATTCTGTTCAGCAATTCTTAATGAGTATTGGCACCTCATGTGAACCTTCTCCCCTCCCAGCACATTAATGATTTGAGAGACTACCTACTCCCAAAGTTTGTTGCTTATGTCTCATGCCTTTCCAATCATTAGGGAGCCCAAGGTATACCCCAGCCATGAGGCCACTGCATGGGTAGAAGTGCTGATGTCATGTTCTGCCAGAATACCATAAATCATGTGATACTCTTATATCTTTATGTAATCCTACAAATTTGTGGTTGAAGACAGCAAATTTTTTCTATCATTCAATCACAAACCACCCATGTCTTCCAGCCTTGGTTTTGCTTCAGCATCACTGACACCTGTTGATTTACAACTCCTTGTCCTATATTTTGACTTGTGCTTCCAGGCAGTCCTGATAGAAATGCAGCAAGCCAGTCCCATTAGGGTGAGATGGATTGAAAAGAATTTGATCAAGGAAATTGTATGTGAACATGATATTATTGGTAGTTCAGATCCATTACTGACTCTTCTTCTCCTCAACACAGTACTTTGCCATGACTTGCATTGGGCTTGAGGCAGCATATGGCCAATTTACTAGCATCTCCTTTATGACTAGTTCACTGACTGCTAGAATCAATCATGCTGAGCATTCTCTGGATTTGGATATTGACTTAAAACAAATCATAGATACTGGCAGTGAATTGCTGGTGCCATTATCTCAGAGCATGGTGGTTGCAGAGAAATAAGCCAAGGGAGTCAGATCTTCTTTTTTTTATTTTATTTTATTTTTTATTCATAAATTTATATACTGGTGCATGGAAGGAGTCCAGTTGCAAATACAAAACATGTATCTACAGTAATATACAAAAGATGAGAAACCCCCATCCCCCACAGCTCAGCTGAACATGGCAGCCTGTACTGAAAGATAAGCCCTCCCTCCATCTAGAGATGTACAGAGAAGCAGGTAATTTGTCTGTGCCTGTGACAGTGCACCCTGTGGCACTTCATGCTAAGACTAAGCAAGTACAGCCCCCATCAGCTGCCAATGCCAGACCCCCTGAGAAGACCTCCAGAGAACCCAGCGACTACTAAAGAGTGACTGCACTATTGTTATCCTGCAGGGAGATGCACAAAGGAGAACACCCTAGGATTCTCCTTGCAGAAATCCAACAACTCTTTCCAGCACTTAGGAAAGTGCTGAGGGTCACTGAAGTCACTACATTCAGTAAGGACATGCTCACAAGTCTGCCAGTTAGTGGACCCACAAGGGCAAGAATGATCACAGGAGAGATTAAACTGACATCTAAACTCCTTGATAGGTGCATGATTAAGAACCACCCTGCACACATGAGTGCAGAACAGGGAATCATGTAGATGCTTGAGCCAGGTACCTCCAGAGAGGTAAGTGGGCATCATATGCTTGCCCCTCTCATCAGTGAGGTGCAAAAAATCTCTCCTGGAGGAGCTTGAACAAGCAAACTGCCTAGTCCACTCGTCATGACAAGCCTGAGCCTCAGCTGTGTATAGATAATTAAGAGTGGTGAAGGGGCAAGCCCCCACCAACTCCCAGGCAGCAGGGTCCACAGCATACTGATGGACTGTGTGATGCAATGGCCACTCCAAAGAAGAGCAGACCTGTATGAACACAAAGGTGTGAGAGGGATCCTCCTCAAGCCACCTTGCAAAACAATGGCAAACAAGCAGGGCCTGAGCCTGCCCACTGCTGACAGAAGGGTCCACTGCCTGCCTAGCTGCAGCTGGATGGTCAGTGAACAAGATAACATGATGGGTGCTCTTCTGTGCACAGGCAGAGAAAATGCCCATACAAATGGCATGGAGCTCTGCATCAGGAGCAGTAACCCTGCCAGTGACCTAGTAGGACTGCCTCACAGACACCCCACTAGCCTAAACCCAGGCTGCAGAAATAGCCTGATATGCCCTGTCCCAGCCCACTAATGCATCAGTAGCCATAACAATGCAGTCATCAAGTGCCAGAGCCCTATCAAGCTCTGCATTTAGAATATGCAGGACATTGACATCTTCTTCCTGAGGGAAGAACTCAGTGACCCAAATGCAGTCTGAAAACCAGTCCACAAGATGCCTCCCTGGTCGAGCCTCTGGTGCATCAGCACCAAAGGCCTCCAGGGTGACTAGAACACTTAGATATGAAAGGGTATCCACGATAGCAGACCGGACCTTCTCAACAGAGCAGCCCAGGCAGGTAAAGTGGTATTGATGGGGGTCGACACCTGGGAAATCATGTGTCTCCAGAAACTGTCTGAAGGAATGAGTAGGAGAGAGAGTGAGGACCTGGTATGCTGCCCAGGCCCTGAGTCGGATCTTCTTGACTTTGTCTCTCTGACACCAGCAATTCAGCAACATGTCAAGGATGTTAAGTTCCTGATGGGATATGGAGGGAATAGGTGTGGAAGAGTCAGGAATAGTCAGAGACAATTAACGTGGAAGCAGAGACAGAGATAGAGACATGAGATTGGAAAGAGTCAGGAATGGACCTTGGCTTCAGCTTATGTGCTGCACTGTTTCACTGCCAATGGTCCAATTTAGGAACACAAGAAGAAGAGACTTAGAGGATACTGAGGAGACAAATAGTTTAGAGTTGGAATAATCAAGAATGTCAAACTAAGTCAATTATCAGACTGGAGAATACATGAACAGTAATTCACTACTTATATACCTATGGAAAACGTCAGAAAGTGATAAACAAGAAAGTAGAATAAATAGAAAACTATGCGATGTGATGGGCATGTGATGGAGACAACAAGAAGATAATGAAGTTACATGACATAGGATGAAAAGTGAGCATATAGAGGGAAATGGGCAGTGACATATGAAGTATGAATGAAATCATAAAAGATGGGTGTAACATAAAAGGAAATGTGAAGGCAGAATGGAAACCATCAGTATTGAGCAGAAAGGTATAGAAAGAAATAAGAACTAATAATTGATGGAATCAGAAGTGAGAGGAATCAAAGGGGAGATAAGCAGAGACATGCAGGAATATTTGGAAACAGGTAATATACAAGGAAATGAGAAGATATAAAATGGTAGGAATAGAAATGAAGTAATGTGGAAACAGTCAGTATTAGTCGGGATCTGTCCAGAATGTACAAGTTGTAACAGAGGAGCTCAAAAGGAAAGGGTATAACATGGAAAAGCTGACAGAAATTTCATGGTCCAAATATGAGCCTCATGTTCCTCCCAGGCACATTTCACAGAAATGCAAGGGTCACACATAGCATTGCAGCATTGCTATTGATTCTTTCCATCACCTGCAACAGCTACAATGGCAGCTCTACCACCTCAAGGAAACATACAATGGCAAATCACATCTCACAATGTGCTGTACTGCTAGTTTCCATGAATTGTATGAGCAATCCTTACTCAAGGAGACAAATTATCTGGAATGAGGATATACAGCCTCAGTGACACATGCACCAAGACTAGCACCTATGAATGCCACCACATCTACCCCTGAATTCTTGCCTGCTTCTTCATCTGCACAATTACCTGCACTACCAACAGATATGTCAACACTAGAACCAGCAGGTGATTTTTGGCAACAATTGCAGGCCCTTGGAGTCCAGAAACCCAAGATCCCAAGCTGGCTCAATAATGGTGAACTGGTCAAGTTCTTGTCCAAGCATGCCACTGCTGAACATGATTGCATATCTCAAGATCCTTCTTTGAAGTGGACATGGGGGGTTGACCTCACC
>KQ962819.1:0-14772 GCA_001563735.1 Leucoagaricus sp. SymC.cos
TTCAGAGTTGAAGCTAATAAGAATGAAACAAAAATTCTCTGCAAATCAGATAGTACCTTTATAATCACTAAATCCATCATAAAAGAGAAAAGTCTGCACTATGTGCATTGCAATGTCATTCAGTCTTTAATCAATGTTGTGATATCAGTATATGATGCTGATTATGAGATTTGGCACTATTAATTCAGACATCCTTCAAGAAATGTTCTCAGGCACTGTTCCAAAAATACTTTTGGTATTCTGGATATAAATATTTCATTAAACAATCTAATCTGTACTGGATACCAGCTCAGCAAGAAGAACTAGTCAAGCTTCCCATCTTCTGAGAAGTGTGATACATTATATCTTGGATTGATCCATGCTGATCTCCTTGAGTTCCCAACCAAATCTTATTATTGGAAGAAGTAGTGTCTTACCTTTCTTGATAATTATTCCTCTCTTGCCTGAGTTTATTTTCTTCAGCAAAAATCTGAAACATTAGCTGCTTTCCAAGAATTCAAAACTCTTGTTGAAAAGCAGAGCAGTCTTCAGATGAAACAACTCTGTACAGATCACAGAGGAGAATTTTTGTCTTCAGAATTTATAATATCTTTAAAATTATATGGAATTGTTTATGAGATATCTGCACCTCATGTGCATCAACAGAATGGATGTACTGAATGGTTGAATCAAACTATCACCATTAAAGCACAAGCAATGTGCTTGGATGCATACTTTGCTAAATTCTTTTGGGAATTCACAGTATTTGCTGCTATCTATATCTACAATAGAACTCCAGTTTAACATCTTAATTGGAAAACTCTGGTTGAAACCACATTGGGTCATAAACCCAATGTACATTATCTTAAAGTATTCAGTTGTGGAGCATATATCTTTATTCTCAAGAAACTCTATGCAAATAAATTGAGTTCTTACTCTGAGCCAATGATATTCCTGGGATATGAGCTTTTCTTGAAAGCTTACCACTTTCTAAGACACATGCATAATAATTCAATCTTCATATCACCTACAGCCACTTTCAACAAAGAATAGTTTTCTTGTTATGCTGGTAAATCTTGCAGAGATTTAAAAGATACTCTAACCATTCCACCCATTCTTAGTACACCTTCTAGTAATGAAACTGTTCCTAAAAATCCATCTGCTGATTTTCTGGACCTCTCACCAAGTTTGAGTAATACTACATTGAGCAGTAGTCATAGAATAACACCTTCTGTCTCTCCTACAGCTTCTCAACCTCTAACTTCTGTTGCAATAACTATGCTTTCTACAGTGTTTAGTCCTCCTCCACCATTTGTACTATCTTATGAGACCACTCCTTTGAGTTATGATTCTCCTAGAGATACTTCACCCCTTAGTAAAGATAGTCCTATGCATGTGTTTCTTGACTCTTTATTGTCATCACAACTTTGGACACCACCCAAGATAGAAGATGAACCTACTTCACTTCCTCATCATATGATCAGGATTCCTAGTAGTTGCATGTCTATGCATTCACAGACCTGAGCTCCTTGATCCTTACCTGAACCTCTATTATATTGGTCTGAGCATGAAACTCAATCTGTCACAAACTCTGATAATACTCTCAGATATACTTTTTCCCATAACTTTTCTACTACACCTTATAATCCTTATCAACATGAGGATCCTGACCCAACAATGAGTCAGCCTGGTGGTCAATATGGTCATAGTCAATACAGTCATACTAAAAGTAAAACATATAGAAAGCCTAATAAGCCTGGTAATGAAAATACTTTTAAAGCAAATATGACACAAATTGTGAAAGAGAGGGGAGTAAAATATATGCATATATTATTAAACACTGCTAAAAATCCAGAATTTGGTAAAATATCTGGACATGAAGTCTTTGCTGACTTGCAAAAGTTGCCACTTAAAGAATATAAGTATTGGCTAGATATGTGTAAGGAAGAGCTAGATGCCTTGAAGAAGCATCAAGTGTATCACTTAGTCCCACTCCCTGCTAATCACAAAGCAATTAAAAATTGCTGGGTTTTTCTAAAAAAGTCTGATGGACATCTTTGTTCTCAACTTGTTGCTTGTAAATTCTCTCAAGTCAAAGAAATTAACTATAATGAATTATTTTCTCCAGTTGTCCATTACAAAACTACTCATGTCATGCTCACCATTGCTATGCTTGAAAATATAAACATTGAGTCAGTAGACATGTGTACTGCCTATCTTTATAGCAGACTAGATAAAGAAATCTACATAAAACAGCCTGAAGGTTTTCATATTCCTGGAAAAGAACACCTCATGTGGAAACTTGACTATGTATTGTATAGTCTTAAGCAAGCTGGCTCAGCCTAGTGGAGAGAAGTTACTAAGAGTATGCTCAAATTTGGCTTTAAGCAATGTAAATCCAATGCTAGTGTCTATATCTATCTTGACAAAAAGACTGGTCAATACATTTATATGATTGTCTATATCAATAACATGCTTTTTATGGGTAAGAACATCACCCTCCTTCAGGAAAAGAAGCTTCAATTCATGAAGCATTGGGAATGTCATGATCAAGGAGAAATTAAGGAATTTCTTGGTATGTGCATTCAGTATGATCATAAAAATAGACAGATCTTTATTGATCAAGTCAGCTATCTTAATAAAGTTCTTGAGTATTTCAGAATCAAATCCACTCCAGTTCAAATTCCTCTTTCAGCTGGTTATCAGCCACTTCCAAATAATGGCTCTGTTGGTCCCCAATTATGTTCTACCTTCTAGCAGGTGATTAGGTCTCTTTTATATCTGATGATCAGATCACATCTGGATATTGCATTTACAGTTATTAAGTTGTCCCAATACACTGTAAATCTTTCACTGGATCATCTCCAAAAAACCTATTATATTTGTGGCTATCTCTTGGCAATGAGAGACTACTGCTTGACTATTGATGGTACTAAAAATAAGAGGATAATATGCTATTCAGATTCAGATTTTGCTAGTGATCTTAGTACTTGTAAGAGTACCTCTGGTTACTTCCTTTCTATCAGCAGTTGTGCTCTGACATGGACTTTACATTACCAATCTGTCATCACTTTTTCTCTACTGAAGCTGAGTATGTAGTGCTCTCTGAAGCCTCATGCCAGTTAATGTGAATTAAAAACCTTTTCAGAGAACTCAGTTTTGAGCTTCCTGCTCTTCCTCTCTGTGGTAATAACATGGGATCTATCTTCTTGAGCTCTAATCTCATACAAGAAAAACACTCAAAGCATATTGATGTCTATTAGTACTACATTCAAGATTTAGTTGATAAAAATAAGATTACACCCTTGCACATTGAAAGGAAAAATAATTCTGCTAATCTTCTTACCAAAAATCTCAGCTATAATAAATTCAAAAAATTTAGAAATTCCTATAGCCTTGAGATCATCAAAGGAAAATATGCTACTATAAAGCAGAAAATAAATATCATCAAAAAAGATGCCAAGTCTAGATCTACTTGACTTAAATGTCACATCAATGCTTGAGTGAGGGGGAGTGTTAAATTAAGTAAATGCTTTATACATCTATCAGTATGATATGTATAGTATATATGCCAATAGTGGTATTCTACATTTATATTTGTGATTATGAGTATGAACTCCTCCTGTAGTTTATACAATTATGCCCTAGGACTCTGTAGTTGTAGCTCAGTTATTGCTATTTGCTAATAGTAGTACATGTGATATCCTTTCATTACTGACATAGCATTATATGTAGCCACTGTCATTAGTATATAAGAACTGCTTTCTCTGCTTTAATAATTAACTACTTTTGTGCTTGAACTTCTACCTTTGTCTTAAGCTCTCTTATAGCAAGTTCTATGTATCTCTTTACTTTTAAATATTTCTTCCTCAACTGTCTATATCATAAGTACTGAGTTGTTTCAATCTCTCACACTGCATTACTTTGTCTTAAGCTCTCTTATAGTAAGTTCTATATATCTCTTTACTTTTAAATATTTCTTTCTCAACTGTCTATATCATAAGTACTGAGTTGTTTCAATCTCTCACACTGCACTATGCTTCATATTGCTTTCAACACTAGATAGATAAGAAAAGGAATGAATAGGACCTCACACAACAAGACTATAATATAAGATGGCAACTTAAAAGGAGGAGTCTACAGGCCTCTCAACAAATCAGTTAAGTGACTGAAGATGTTGTCAAGCAGTATATTTTGACTACAAGATAGTGTAAAAGACCTAAAACCAAGACCTCCACAAAAAGAAAGTAGTGATAAGAGAGAAAGAAGGGGTGGTTACCATCTTTGTTATGTAGGAGTATTGTAATACTAGTATTTGTAATAGTATACAGGTTACTAGTTTTGGTCATATTATGAGTCATCTGTGTATTAATAGTTTCTCCACTTATAGGTTGACCTAGTTTATTAAAAGTATATATGTTTATGTATTTCAGACCCTAATATACCACTCTGTAAAGTACTATAGCAATAAGTGTAGATTTGATCTCAGAATATGTGATTTTCAATTTGGGTGTACAACTGGTCTATTACTGTAATAGCATATAGCCAAATGAGTTGAATTGATACAATTAAATCAATGATATTATAACTTCTTTCAAAAAAAGTCAGAGACTCAAAAGAAAGTGCCAGCAAAGCTGCATCAGCATGTCAGAGTTTAAAACAAAGCAGCTGGTTACAAGCCTAGCTCTAATCAACAAAATAAGTAAGTGATTACTGAATTTGGATATACAAAAAATAATATGGCTGCTATCAATTAATGAAGACAGTTGTTTTTTTATCTGAATAGAGTCTAAAGCTAAGCTTTATATAAGTTTAATCTTACAGTACTTACTCTATCAATAGCTCAGACCTATTATAATTGAGAGACTACATAGAACAAGCAGTATAAGATCAGTTGCTTATAAAGCAACTGATATGAATATATATACTCAGATTATATAATGTTGATAGTGTATTTGCATAATAAAATAAATATATAGATATAATAATATTAAGAGCACAGCTCTTACATTTTTCCAGGATCTGTTAAATTAAGTAAATGCTCTATATGTCTATTCTATTATTAGTATATATACCATTAGAGTATCTTATATTTTAGTTTATGATGGCAAGCATACAGACTTCTTGCATTACATGTATTCATATTTATTTTGTTATGCTCTAGGACTCCATAGTATTACTCACTTATTGCTATTTACTGTGGTAGTACATGCAATATTGTGTCAGTATGAACTCATCATTTACATATACACTTTCCTTTTAGTATATAAGTAGTCAGTATTACACTGTCACTCTTTAGTGAATTCTATCCTCTCTGCATTCTATCATTGTTCTTTAGCAGCTCTCAACACTTCACTTATATTCTCAAGTCTCCATTACTGTCAACTTTGTAAGTGACTAGTTCATTTTACTCCTAGCACTGCACTATGTTTTAGACTGCTTTTAACAGGTTATGGGCCCCAATCACCAAGTGTGTTATCACTGAGATGTTAATTTACTCACTGACATACTGGGGTAGTCAGAACTTGTTGTCAGTTGTTGACAGTATCTCTGCTGAACTCTGCAACTTGCCCAAACTTTATTCTCTACACACTTAGGCATATGGTTGGTAGCCTATAATCACTTTGTTTTGTTAATTCAGACAAATTGCTGATTTAGGTTTTATTTAGATCACTATATCTACTTTCTTGCTCCTCTCTGATATTCTCTTGTTGATTGGTGAGAAGAACTAGATTGAGTGGTCCAAATCAATGGAAAATGTTTTCTTGATAACAACTCTTTCTGGATTGACTTACACTGCCTTCGATATCACAGACAGTACTACACCATTACCTATGTTAGTTGTGAATTAGCCTGCTGTCATAGCTCAAGCAGCTATAGCAACTACTGCTACCATTTTAGCACAAGTGGCTACCTACACAGCAGCTTTTATCAAAGCTCAGGTGAATTAGAATTCTCTGAATTGAATGGCACATGATATGATCAATAACCAACTTTCTGGTCATCTTTTTTTTTTTTTTTTTTAAGGTGGTATATATTAGCAGTCTGCCCCCAGGCTCATAAGCCTAGGCTACTGTTGTACAAGAAAGGGCCAGAAACAACTAAGTAAAGTACAGTACAGCTAGAAAGACTAAACTGTCTATCATGACTAGTGACCATCTAATGTCTCTCTTCACTTTAAACAACAAGGATCTTGTTGATATTTTGGTTTCATTGGAAGAGGCCAAGCAAGCACCTGCCTATGTGCTCAACTGCTGACATCTTCTAAAGAATAATCTGAAATGCTAGCCATCTTGGAAGCAGCACCAGAAGAGTATAATAAGTTGTGACACTGTAATCTTCATACAGCACACAGCATGTAGGCATAGGGCTCCTACAGGGATCAGGCCCTGGGGAGGCAGTATAGAGGGATTACCCCTGCAAGGACCTGGAATGTTGACAGCTAATCACAAAGATCAGCATACTAGAGAAGAGAGAGGAGGAGGTGGGGGAGCAAAGCTCAACCTAGTGCTGAATAGTCCCAGCATATTGTGCAATACCAGAATGAAGGAGAGAGCATAGTGGGGAGCCAGCCCAAGAGGAGGAGGATGAGCTAAGCACAAAAGAGTGCTCAACAGAAATAGCAGCTACTTATTCAGCTGAACTGTGAATTTGGAGGCCCCAGGGGTGACTGGGGGAATGCATGGCCTGAGTGCAACACAGGTGCACCCAAGTCAGTAGGGAGGCCCTAACCAACCACTGAAGCAGACAGGGGCTGAGAGAGAGGGAGTACCTATCTGGACAAAGTCCAAGAAGGTGTAGAAGAAGGTAGAGGAATACAGCTAAAGCATACTCAACTCAACACCAAAAGAGTGGGTGGACATCACAAGTGTCCCAGCTGCAGAAGCAAAGAGTGGATGCTGTGAACCCTGGAATAGCAAGGATAGTGGACTACAAATAACCCTAAGAGGACAGCAAGACTGCAGGAGAGGAGACACCCCAGAGCAAAGGTGGTGGTACAAGAGAAAGAAGGGTTGACTTTCTGGTCATCTTCTGTATCATAATCAAGGCACCACCCTGCTTCTCTGAACTCATTTAATAACTCTTTTTGGAACTTGCTCTACTGCCACTATTTTTGCTAACTATCAGATTACAGTATCATTTTATATTGATTCCAATGTTGAGCCATCCTCGCAGCTTGCACTGTTTGAGAATGCATACTCACATTTGGAGAGATCACAACCTCCAATCTGAATTCCTGAATTTATTCATGCTATGAATTTATTGAACATAATTCCTAGAGAATAGTCCTATGTTATCTCCACTTATCTTCAAACCCATCCCATTGCTAATATTGATTACACATCAGTCCAGTCTGCCATTCTCACCCAATGGCAGCATTAGCATCAAGTAAAAGCTCATGAGGCTAGCATGTCACATGCTGGCATGAGGTATAAGGGTTTGTCAAATACTAATTGGTAGCAGTAGCAGCAATGACTGCAAGGTCAGCAGCAGGGAAAGGCCAATTCTGGTCTGCAACCCAGGAACCAGCAGCCTTCTGGAACTAATAGGGATGATAAGAAGAAAAAGCCTTATAAGCATAGAAAAGGAGGCAAGGGCCAACAGGTCAATATTGCAGATGGTGAGATCCAATCACCTGCTGTTGCTGCCCAGTCTGGCCTAGACAATACATATGTCATCTTAAGTACATTCACAGTTGCTATGCTAGCCATTATTTCTTCCACTAAGGTCTTGGGTCCTTTAATCTGACAAAAGGTTAATGATGCTAGAATGTCATGTGCTTTTGAGTCTGCAGTTTCACCACATCCACTAGCAGAATGCCTCAGCACACTGATTGGGGAGTCTCTCATCAAGAGACTTAAGTTTAAGAAGACATGCTACTAGGCTGCAGGCCAGAAAGCACTTGATTTGTGGGATGAACATCTTGAGGCTATATCATTGGTCCCCATAGCTGCTACTCATATAGACTCTCCTCTCTTCAGTGCTCCCTTGTTACCTCACCCAGCTGCTGTCTCTCTTTCTTCTCCTCAATCACTTATAATGCCTACCATTCCTCCTATAATTTCCACTGCTGATACTGATATAGTATTGCTCAGTGATAATGCATCAGACTATAGTGATGACACCTATGTGTGTATATCTGATTTATTCTCACAGATGATGATTCCTAAGGGTCTGTTCAGTAACAAGAATACGCGCCCGAACTCAACAAACTTCAACTTCCCATGTGTCCAAAAAGGGAAGATGCCTTCTCCCTGCTATCTCCTCGAGTTTCACCATGATAAAACACACATCTATCATTGTATTCTGATGTAAAAATATATCCTGTTGCTACCATATGGTTCTCAAGGCATATGAGAGCAACTTCAAGAGAGATTTCACATGCAACCTTCATATATAATGAGATTGAGATTAATATACCTCTCTACTCTTTCTCTGCTCAAGATGCTTGATCCAGGCTGCCAGAAAGCACTCATTGCCTCGGCAGCATTTTCTGTTCATGCTATTAGCCTTGCAGTAGCACTCTATGCATCATCAAGCTACTGGAAGCAGGATTATCACACTTCCAAATTGACAGGGGTTGAATGGGTAGAGAAATTGATTCATGGGCATCCAGATCACATCTGGACAGAACTAGGGGTTCAGCTGCATGTTTTTCTTATTCTAGAGCATGAGCTGCACACTGTTTGCATGATACAGGACAGCCGACATGTTGGAGTGAAGGAACAGCTTGCAATTTTTCTCTACATGTGTGTAACTGGCATATCTGTCTGTCATGTTGGGGAAAGATTTCAGAGGTCAAATGAAACAATTTCTAAGTGTGTTTTGCTTGCTTTAATGCCTAATAGTATTGCTTATGAGTACCAGATATTTCCAACTCATTCTGAGCGCATTTTCTTCACTTCCATTCTATTCAAAATATGTTCAGCTTCCTCGAGTGGATGATCCTACTCCTGAATTCATTCAATCACAGCACAAATTTGCACAATTCTTTGGTGGTGCAATTGGAGCTATGGATGGCACCCATATCAGTTGCTGTCCTTCAGCTGCTGACCATGCTGCTGCCCGAAACTGGAAGGGTGGTGTCTCATAAAATTGTTTAGCTTGTGTCTCTTTTTCAATGAGATTTTTATACCTGGTCAGTGGCTGGGAAGGCTCAACTGCTGATGCTACAATGTATTCACAGTCCCAAACTGTCAGCTTATATATACCAGATGAGAAGTACTATCTGGCTGATGCTGGATTTGGAATCTGTCATGCACTTCTTGTTCCATATCAAGGAGTGCGATATCATCTTGCGGAATGGGGCCATGCTAATGTCTGGTATGTGTCTCACTGTATACTTTTTATAAAATATTAATCTCACAAATTGACAGGCCTGTGAATAAAGAGGAACTCTTCAATCTCAGGCATGCATCAGCTCGAAATGTGGTTGAATGTATCTTTGGAGTTTTGAAGAAGCAATGGGCTATTTTGACTCATCCTCCTCAATTTGCAATGGAAATACAGGTTTTGATACCACCAGCACTTGCCGCCTTATACAATCTTATCATGGATCATGACTCTGATGATATCAATTACTGGTTCACTGGGAATCTCAAGAATGATGTTGACCCAAACCCTGGTCAGGTTATAAATAACAACAATTTCAGATCACTTTCACAAAGTGTGATCATACCAGCTGAGAAAGCTGAAGCAGTATGACAACGAGATCACATTGCAGACATGATGTGGAGAGACTACATGGAGGAGCAATTACAAAGACAAGGAATGGAATAGGGATGGAGTCCAAGAAGTGGGTATCAATGAGTAACTACGATGAGATGTCTACTATAGGAGTCGGAACATCAAAGAATGTATGTCAGTAATGAATGTGGGTTAATTAGATGAAAGATAGGATAGCTAAATGAAAAAGCAAATGTAATTAGACATGAGAAAGCTGTTGTCGGATCCACTCTTTGCGAATATGAGCATCTCACAAAGCAAGGTAGACATCAACAGCACTGTGATCATGGTGGAGGACATCAATAAATGCAACTATCTCAAAATGGGTGAGGTAAGTCTCCTCAGCTTGTGCAACTGAGATAGCCTGTGAGCAACAGACAGGAGTGGGTGGGAGTGGTGGAATAGATGGTGGAGCAGGTGCAAGTGTAGCAGCAATGGAGTTACCGAAAGCAGCAATTGACTGGGAAACACTCATAAGAGCATCACCCTGTGATATCTGCTTGCACTTTGTTGGGATGAGGGGGGAATCGGGCTCTCAGGGATGTTTTTTTGTGATTTTTGTGATTATCTATTTGATCAGGGTTTGTTAGTGATAAGAAAAACTGATAAGGGCAAAACTCACCTCATTGGCAACATCATCATCAGATAGGTCAAGAGGAGGAGAAGAACTCAGAGGAGGAGAAGGACTTGGTAGAAGTAAAGGAGTGGAAGTTCTTTGAGAAGGATGGAAAATGAGGGTACCAGTTGGTTGGCTAGGCATGATCAGGGAAACTCAATAAAAGAAGACCCAGCCCTTGTTTTGAAAAGGCTTGGCCTCAGGATGGGATTGGACATAGTCATCCCAGCTGGAGGCAGTGTCAGGGGTGATGCTAGCACCTGTATTGTCATCCCAGGTCCAGCCAGACACTCCCTTGATAGCCTGGACAACACAGAAAGTCTTCTGCATCTTTGACAATTATTTTAGTACAATTATCTGGACAATAATCAATAGAGCACTTATGCTGGCCCACTTATTCTGCAAGCTCTTGACAGTCTTTGCAGCACCACTCTGGTAGTGTGCAGTGACAACAGGAAGTGCCTGCTGAAGTGTCAATGCCTTGAAATTGCCCCTATCACCTGCTGTTGACTTGTGCTCAACAAGAAAGTTGATGAAGGCATTTTCCTCGGCAAGGGTCCAGACAGTGTAGGACATGGTAGCAGAGGGGAGAAAGGAGGGTGAGGAACCCACCCAAGTGTTTGAGTATGTTTATATGGGTTCACACATGTGTCCTCATCATGGTAGAGGCATAGTTGCAAAGAAAAGGAAGATAATCTATATTAATCAACTGCTGATCAGCTGCATTCCCTTTTTGGACACATGGGAAGTTGAAGTTTGTCAAGTTTGGGCACGTATTCTTGTTACCAAACAGACCCTAACATTATCTCACAGTCCTAACTATGGCCTGGATGATGGAACTGTCCAGGGTCAGGCTGCTGAGGTCAAGTGCCTTCACTCTCTTGGGCTTACTCAAGAGCCTCTGTGTCAGTGCTGTCCTTTTAGATGCTACATGGAGTTCAACACCCTGATAGACTGCAAGTAATGGACTTGTTTGATGATTTTGTATATAATGGCTCATCTGTTAATCAGGGATGCCCTATTCAAATTCTATCTCTGTCTAATCCTATACAGTTTTCTTGTATAATCACAAATTGTAATTCTGAGAATAAATTGAACAATGCTTGTTATACTTGTGGGAATTTTAAGTTTGATAATCACATACTCTTAGACTCTAGCACTTCATGTCACTTTATCCCATTTATAGAGAATTTTACTGAGTATTCTCCTAGAAATTTCAGTATATGTGAAACTGCTAATAAAAAGGCACCTCTAAATATAATTGGATGTGGGTCTGTTCTGATTGAGATCAAGATCAATGGCTTGTTAAAGACCCAAACTTTGTGGCCAGTATTTCACATTCTGGGTTTGGCAAATCATCTCTTCTCCCTCAGTAATTTTATGCAATGAGGTTTCAGAGTCAAAGCAAGCAAAAAAGAGACTTGTGTTCTTGACAAATCAGAAAGTACCTACTTGATTGCAAAACCTCACTCAAAAGGAGAAAGTCTGCATTGGGTTCACTGCAATATCATTAGGTCTCGGATCAATGTCACAATAACCCTACATGATGCTAATTATGATATCTGGCACCATCAATTTGGACATCCTTTGAGAAATGTTCTCAGGCACTGTTCTGAAAATACCTCCAGCTTCTCTAATATTGAGATTCTAAGCAAAGATCTGATCTGTCCTAGTTGCACTCTTGGTAAGATGCACTAACAGTACTTCTCTTCTTTGGAGAAGCATGATCTGATGTATCTTGGATTGATCTATGCTGATCTCCTTGAATTCCTAACTGAATCTTATTATCAGAAGAAGTGGTATTTAACCCTTCTTAATGATTACTCTTCTCATGCCTAAGTTTTCTTCCTTTAGTATAAGTTAGAGACATTAGCTGTTTTCAAGAAGTTTAAAGTACTTATTGAAAAGCAGAGTGGTTGCCTGATTAAATAACTTTATATGGATTGGAGGAGAGTGTTTTTATCTTTGGAATTTATTGCATTGTTGAAAACACAGGAAATTGCTCACACCTCTTGTGCACCAACAGAATAAACATGCTGAATGCTTGAACCAAACACTGGTCATGAAAGCTGAGTCTATGCAACTCCATGCTTGTCTTGCTGAAAATCTTTGGAAATTTGTGATAAGCTGTGCTGTCCATGTCTACAATAGAACTCTGGTTCAATGTCTTGGATGGAAAACTCCAATTGAAATAGCTTCAGGATAAAAACCCAATGTAAGTTATCTTAAGGTATTTAGCTGTGACACATATGTCTTTATTCCTGAGGAAATGTACAAAAATAAACTTGCTGTATGATCAGAACCAATGATCTTCCTCAGATATGAGCAAGGCTCAAAGGTGTATTGTTTTCTGAGACACATGCACAATAATTTTATTTTTGTTAGTCCCACAGCATTATTTAATGAAGAGTGATTTTCTCATTGTGCTGGAAAATCTCATTGAGATTTAAAAGGGCCTGCACCTCTTTCACCTGTTCCAAGTACACCTTTGGGTGATAACATTGTTCCAGAAGACCCTCTGGACCTTCCTATAAGGCCAAGTAGACTGAGTCAGTCAAGTCATCCACAGCCACCTTGTGCTCCAACTCTTGCTCCATCTCAAGCTGGTTCTTCATGTCCTATGCCTGGACTGCCTCTGTCTCCAGCACCTTCTATACAACCTGGTCCAAGTGCTTCACCACCCCATATACTAAGTTCTCCTTCACAATCTATACCATCTTGTGAAACTACTTCTTTGAGTTATAGTTCTCTTAAGGGAACTATATCCCTCAGTGACAATAGTCCTATGTATGTGTTGCCTGACTCTTCACTGTCACCACAACCTTAGACACCACCTGAGATAGAGGATATCCCAACTTCACTTTCTCACTATATGATCAGAATATCCAGTAGTCACATGCCTAGTTATTCACAGACCTGAGTTCCTTGATCTTCTCTAGAGCCTACTCCTAGATAGTCTGAGCATACAACTCAACTGGTCACAAATCCAGATAGCACACCACATTATATCTTTTCCCATGATTTCCTACTATACTCTATAATTCTTACTGTTCTAGTAAGAATCCTAATGAATCAGCAAGACAACTTGAAGATCATTATGGATATGGTTGATATAGTCATACTGGTTCTAAAAGAGATGGTGATAAATCTGAAGGGAATTCAGCTGATGCTGATATGGCTCAGAGAGAGAAGTAAATTATATGGAAATGCTGTTAAATGCTACATATACACCAGAATTCAGTGAAATATCCAGATGAGAAGTCTTTGCTAACCTTAAAAAGTTACTACTTGAAGAACAAACTTAACGGTTAAATGCTTGCAAGGAAGAGCTTGATGCCCTGAAAAAGTATTAGGTGTATCACTTAGTCTCACTCTCTGTAAATCACAAAGCAATTAAAAATAGATGGGTCTTTCTCAAAAGGTCTGATGGACATCTTTGTTCTTGACTTGTTGTGTGTGGCTTTTCTCAAGTCAAAGGTATCAACTATGATGAATTGTTTTCTCCAGTTGTGTGTTACAAAACTACTCATGTCATGCTTGTGCTTGCCATACTTGAAGATATGAACATTGAGTCTGTAGATATTCATACTGCTTATTTATATGGTAAACTAGATGAGGAGATCTATATAGAACAACCTGAAGAACTCTATATTTCTAGAAAAGAACATCTAGTGTGGAAACTTGACTGCACATTATACAGCCTTAAGCAAGCTAGCTTAGCCTGGTAGAGAGAAGTTACTAAGAGTATACTCGAATTTGGCTTTAAGCAATGCAAATCTGATGCTGATGTCTACATTTATCTTGACAAAAAGACTGGTCAACATATTTATGCAATTGTCTACATTGATGATATGCTTTTTATGAGAAAGGATGCTTCTCTGCTTCATGCTAAAAAGCTTCAGTTTATGAAGTGTTGGGAATGCTGTGACTAAGGAGAAATAAAGGAATTTCTTGGTATATACATTATATGTGATTACAAAAATAGACAGATCTTTATTGATCAAGTTAGCTATCTAAATAAAGTTCTTGAGCATTTCAGCATCAAAACTGCTCTAGCTCAAACTCCTCTCCCAGCTGGTTATCAGCTACTTCCAAATGATGGCCCTGTTGATCCCCAATTGCATTCCACTTTCCAGCAAGTGATTGGGTCCCTTCTATATCTGATAATCAGATTATGCCCAGATATTGCATTCACAGTTAATAAGTTGTCCCAACATGCCACAAATCCTTTTAAGGATCATCTCTAAAAAGCCTATTATATTTGTTGTTATCTCTTGGCAATAAGAGAATATTGCTTGACTATTGATAGTGTTAAAAAAGAGGGAATAATATGCTATTCAGATTCTGATTTCACCAGTGATCTTAGTACTTATAAGAGCATCTCTGGTTATTTTCTTTCTATCAGCTCCTATACTTTTCTTTTTTTTTTTTTTTTTTAATTAAAATTTTTT
>KQ962821.1:7997-19560 GCA_001563735.1 Leucoagaricus sp. SymC.cos
TTTTTTTTAAATCAACAATTTATTACGCAGTGCTCGATCGCAGTCCACGCCTAACTAATTACAAACTAGCTAGGAAAATCCAGAAATAAAAGAAAGAAAACTATGTACTCGTATCAGAGCATTTTTGTAAAACCATAGGAGGCGTGATGACAACTATAGTACTATTACACAAAAAGAGAAGAGACATTATAGTCAAGCTTGAAAGAGCTTACCGGCATACCAAAACACGGAGGTCCTGATGCACGCGGAAGTGAAAGAGATGGATGAAGTGACATGGAGACGTCGTAACGCAACCCAGTGTGTCGTATAGGTGTAGCAGGAATTTGCTGAGGGGATGGTGACAAGGAGACACTTAAGCGTAGCCCAGCTCGTCGTTTGATGGTGTGTGGAGGATTATGAAGAAGTGGAGCATTAGAATTGAACGCAAATGCTTGAGGATTGTATTCAAGGAAATCGATGAATTCCTTGAAAGTTGATATAGGTTTGTCTTCTCGCACATAGAGAGGACAAGCGAGAACAATGTGTTTGCGGGATTCCATCCAGAAACTGCATCGGCATCGGGTGGATTCTTTAGGGAAAAATTGGGACCAGTAAGTCCCAATAGGCGCATGGTTAGTTATGGCGCGTATAGCACGTGTGACGATATTGAAGTTGGTGACAGGAAGGTCACTAGTATCAAGGGAATAGGATGCACGTAGTTCTCTGAGCCAAGAACCACTGTTATGATATTGAGGCATGATGACATCACCTCGGAAGTGTTTACTCCGCAACATGAGGAAAGAATGTCCCCAATATTGTGTGTTGGTGTGGAAAGTGTGTTGCCATTGTTTGAGACAAGAATCAGTGGTCTTTTTTCGAAGATATGACATGGAGATGCTTGGGTGCAACCCAGCATGTCGATGATTGAGTTTAACAGTCAAGTGAACTTTGCATAATAGACAGCAAGAATGACCGGGTTTATCGGGCGCAGAGTTGCAGTCACATAGGGCAAATTTGGATGGGATGTACCAAAATTTGATTTTGTGGAGGCTAGAGCGTTCCAGCCATGGGCGCAGGGCATTAGCGGCGGCTATTGAGTGGTATTGGCCTTCGTGTATAGAGGGATCCAATAGGTGATGTGATGATGGTAGATGATCGGTAAGTATGATGTAATTGGTGACATCATGAGGAAGTGAGGCTATCGCTTTGCAAAGCCCAAAGTGTTGAGCAGCGAGTTCAGCTTCAGATGAGGTGCATCGTCCACAGGGAATAGTGGTGGAATGGAGAAGGGCGCCATTGTGCCAAATTTGATAACAGGTGGCTGCCTGTAAAGAAGAGTCATTGGGGACGCTGCCATCAGTAACGATGACGGCAGTGTCAGGGGATGAGTGGGCAGAGAAAGTGTGTGCATCAAGTTTCCGCGAATGGTTTCCGAGTTCTTCAAGACTTGACCTATTAAAATCAAAGAAAGAAAAACGGTCAGAATAATTATCTAAGAGACATAAACCAGGATAGTTAGCATCGTGTAGAGGGGTAAATTTCTCTTCAACATTAAAGAGAATATCATCAGCATCAACAAGGGGACCTCGAGCGGTAGCCCTACTTTGTTCAGAAAGAAGGTCGAGTGACCTAGGATGAGGAAGAGCGCCCTTAGCATTGTGAGCACTAAGAAGAGTGTGGATAGGATGTGATTTGGGAAGCGTGACATATTGTAGGCATGCACGCTTAGCCAATTTTTTGAGATGGAGGTGGATTGGAATGAGACCAGCAAGGGATTTGATGCCTCCAGAAGGTGAAGTATGAAATGCGCCTGTGATCCATAAGGCAGCATTTCGTTGCATTTGTCGTAGAAGCTTGAGCTTGTTGACTATAGGAGCACCAGCAAAGTACCATAGACAGCAGCCATATGTGGCGAGGGGGACAACACATGAACGATATAAAAGTCGTTTTTGGTGAGGTAGGAGTCTGCGTGTTGAGTTTCCAAGCATTTTCATCGCGCAGACGGAGGATAAAGCTTTTGTGGACCAATAGTGTACATGTTCGTTAAAGGTCAGCTTTCGATCAAAGTAGAACCCCAAGTATCGCCAAAATTCTTGGGGTTTGAGAGGTGATGTGGAGGTGAAAGGTGCAAAGCCTAGATCGATGGAGGGGTTATCGTCTCTGGGAATTCAAGAGAAGTTGTAGATTTCGGATTTCTCATGTTCCAAGAGAAGACCGAAAGAGTTTACTAGATCAACAAGGGAGCAATAAGCTGCCTTGATTTTGTTATGGCATTCTTGCCACGATTCGCCTTGAGCTACTATAGTACCATCGTCTATGAAGGATAAGAAAGAAACAAGTCCGGAGTGTTTTCGACTAGCTAGAAAAAGTAAAGGGGCCAAATAGAGGCCGGAGAGAATAGGAGAAAGAGCGGACCCTTGTCCGACTCCCATATTAAAGTCAAATTGAGGAGATGAAAAGGAATTGTACAAGTACATGGTAGAGTGTCCTATCAAGTAGTTTGAGAAGAATGAAATGATTTCAGGAGCGAAGCCTTGTTTCTTTAAAATACTCAAAAGCATAGAATGATTAAGAGAAGGAAAAAATTGGGAAAAATCAAAAGCTAAGACAGAAGTGCGTAACTTTTTGTCCCAGCCGGCTCGTATGAGGTGAGTAAGGAAGACTCCAGCGTCTTCCGCGCTTCGTTGGATAATTCCTCCGAATTGTGAAGGAAAAATTGCTTCGTGTTTTACGGCTTCGTATTGCATACGTTTTGCAAGCATTTTTTCAAAAAGTTTACCTAGAGTGTTTAGGAGCACGATAGGACGAAAAGCTTTTGGAAGATGATAGGATGGTTTGCTTGGCTTGGGAATAACTATTGAAACCGACTCTTTGAAGTGAGAGGGCCAGTAACCGACATGTAGACATGCATTAGCTAGCCAGGTGAATAGGATGGGGATGCGATCGTCTGTTGAGAGAAGCATTTTGAGATGAGCCCAGGAAACATGATCGAGGCCAGGTGTAGATGTGTTTGAGCAGCTTTTAAGAGCTTCGGAGAGTTCAAGGAGAGAGAATGGAATCCATTTTCTCTTAGTTGCGTAATTCGTTGAGGATATGAGCATTAACTGTTCTGTTAGACGCCGAGTTGTAAGTTTGATCGAATGCTTCCCAAAGTGACTCAAGTGAATGGCAAGGTTTGTTATTGTGAATAATGGCCTTGGCGGGCAGTAATTTGCGATCTTTGACCCAAGACATGAGGTCCCAAGGTCTTCTGTTGTCTTCCGCGATTTCTTCAATCTTGGCATCAAAAAATTTTCTTTTAGCTATCCGCACAGTATTTCGAAATGCGCACCAGTTGTCTTTGACGCGGTCACTTCTGTATCATCGTAAAGCTTCTCCACACTCATCATTCCACCATGGCTTAGAGCGCATTGAAATAAAACTCATAGTGGCATGTTTATTCCATGACTCACTGATGAGGTCAGATATCTGCACCGTGGCTTTTTGAATATTAGCCTCAGTCGAAAGATCAACTGACAGAAGCGCTGAAAGCCCTACTGCCAACTCGTTAATGAAATTTCGTTCTTCATCAGAACCTCGCTTGAGGCCTTTCTTCTGAACGGGTATGAATTTGGGGGAGATGGGGATTGTGACTGCAAGCGGCGCATGATCAGATTGCAATCAATGTTCGGGTAGGATGTAATGGCCGTCAATATCAACTTCATTGGTGACAAACATGAGATCAATCGTAGTGTTGTTTTTGGATGGATCGGTAGAATATCTTGTCAGTAAATCAAGAATGGGAATGGATCAGTCGAGACCTAAATCAGTCATGACGTCCATGAGTTGAACTGCATATTTTGTGTGTGTTGAGCAATTGATATCCCACTCCTTAGAGTGTATGTTGAAGTCTCCGCCGATGTATAGCAGTGGGGGAAGTAGATTGACACATTGTTGAAGATGATTCAAAGCAAGATGTTGATCGTCAGAGTAGATGTTCATCAGATGATGAACATGCTGATTATAGGACAGAGAAAGGACAAGGATGTCACGATCAAGGTCAGTGTATGAATTGACAATGGAAGGTCGTAGATATGACAAGCGTTTATGAACGTAAGCCATAACCCGAGGTTTGAGGGGGGAAGGAAGTGAGGGAGTGAGGTATATCCAGTCAGGGTGAATTGGGGCTCCTATAACGTCTTTGCCTAGAGCAGAGCTAGTAGACACAGTCTTTCTAACTATATTCCAGGTGGGTTCTTGAAAAAAGAGAATGTCAAAGTTATCAGCTAGTGTAACTAGTGAAGTTTTCATGACAGAGTAGCTACGATTAACATTAAAAGAAAAAATGCAAAGAGAATTAAGGGTCAAATTCTTCATGAAGAAGCGTTAGGTCCTCGTCGACCTCGTGGGTTAGAGGAGACATCAGTCTCATTTCGTCGTTGGATAGCGACGGTGATGCGTTCGACTCTTTGGGCCCTGGCTTCCTTGGCCTTGTTAGTATGCCAGGTTTTGTTAAACCTGTTGCGCCAGTATGGGCATTTCTTGTCATTGGCAAAATGATTGCCTTTGCAATTTAAGCATTTATAATCGTGAGGGCAAGGTTCGCCTTCAGCGGTTGCCACACGAGGCGGCTTGGCCTTTTCGTTGGCCTTGCAGCATCCAGATGAGACACAGTGATTTTCAGTCTTGTGAGGCCCACCACACCTCGCACAGCGCCATCCTTGAGATTGGCATTTAGCTGTAATGTGTCCCCATCGCCAGCAGTTTTGGCATTGAGGAACGCCTGGGTGCATATTGCACGCAATAACAGTAGCAATGTCATTGCTAAAGTTAAAAGACTTATTAATAAGGGCCTTTGCTTTAGTACCCTTTTGTGAATCCCAAATATCGAACCAGATGACCGCCATATCAGAATGTGCAGAAGCTTTCATAATACGGGGGGAAGAAGCAAGACAAACACCATCAAAAAGGTTGTTGCAGCACATGACGTACATGATGTCTTCAGCTTGAAGATGGGTAGATCCATCTTCGTGCCAGGAGGAAGGGGTGTAGTAATTAACGCCCACAATTTTCAAGTAGGATTTCGACATAGGGGCCCAGGGTTCGGGGATGTCGACTTTAACAGTTTTCGCTACCCAGTCCCTAACGATGTCCATTTCAGCACAAGTGGGGACGAGGTTGGTGTTAAACGTCAGACCGGGGGATTTTTCAGTATGGCCGATGACGATGGCAGAGACACGAAGTTTAGAATGTTCTTGGATAAGGCCGCGATTGACAGCCTGAAGAATATCGTTGTGGTTCCGAGCACCCTCAGGAGTGAGCGTCTCAGAAAAAGGAATGAGGATTTGTTTGCGGGTAGGTCCTCTGGTAGTGGTTTTCATCACAAATTTCTTTTTCTGTGATTGTTCAGGGTTGTTACCACTGGCAGAAGTACCAGTGGCAGCGTTATGCATAGCAATGATTTTGTCGGGGGAGAGTTTATCACCAAAGGCCTTAGTAAGTTCTACTAGGCCAATGGCGTTTTTAATGCCGCCAGTGGAAGGAGACAGAGCATTAGATCGGGCAGCAGCCGCAAAGGATTTTTGGGGAGGAGTCGGAGGTTTAGAGACTGGTTTGTCGGTCGAAACCGGAACTGGAGTCGGAGGGAAAGCAGACTTAATTGCAGGCTGCTTGGGCGGAGTCCTCGGGACTTTATAGGAAACGGGGGGTTTTGGGGTGCTGACAGGTTTTGAAACCTTGTCAGGAATAGGAGCATTCACAGTTTTCGGAATTCCATCAACATCCATAGCAATATTAGAATCTTCTCCTGGCTGAGAAGAGGGAACAATTTCAGCCTCAGCTGCCTTGGCTTTGGCTTTGCGTTTATCTTCTCTCTTAGCTTTGCTCCTTAAGAACTGCTCAGAGAAGAAGAGTTTTTCCATCAATTCGAGAATAGTAATTTTGCTCCCTTGAGGAGCGTATTTTTCAGAAATTTCCTCATCATTGATTGTGGTGTGGCCCCAGCCACCTTCACTAATCGCAAGGAGTAAGTAGGCTAATTCATCAGCAACGATACTCTTAGGGGTGAATTTTCCCATATTAACTGGGAATGCATCAAACCAAGAAGCGATTTGTTGAATCGCAACTGTGACATCCTTGGATGAAAGTTGATAATCATCACTTCCAAAAATTTTTAAACCAGAGCTAGCAATACCGCCTTGAGCGGCGTTAGCATTATGAGGGGTGGAATCGACCTGTAGTGGAATTATTGATCGTGACGATGCTCCATTATCCCGCCCAGGCAAACCACAGACAGAGGAATCAGGAGCAGAGGGAGACAGAACCAGCCCGGGCAAACCACAGGCAAGTCCCGCAAGGATAGTGGGGTTGAGTGCTGGAGCACGAGGTTCAGGCATGGACCCAGTAGGGTCAAGGGTTGGGAACAAATCATTGTCCGACCATTGAGAGAGGACGGGCGGAAGGTTGTCACCAGAAACAACAGGGCCTAAGGCCAGGGAAGGAGTATTGGGGTTTTTTCCCAAATTTAAAGGAGATTGTTTTTCCAGCACGGCTAGAACAGATTCCTGTGGGGTTTGTTGTGCAACCTGGTGAAAAAGGTTTATTTGCGATTGAGGACTGGATTGTACCATGAAGTCAGTGGAATGCTCTCTGTGAGCAGATGGGATAGATGCCAGAGATGGAATATTATCATACAGCGCTCGAGTGTGAAAACCGTGAAGTGGTCTAGGAGTAATGGTACCTTGCGCTTCAGCTAAAGCGAGCTGATTTGCAGGTGGAGGGGGTGTCCTGGGCCTAGATGTAGGCAGGGCAGAATGAAGACATGGAGACCTGGAATGTCTGTTGGCTTGTTCATAACATGAGATGGAATCTTCTCTAGAAGGCATGAGGGCACGACCAGAAAAGGAGGGTGTACAGTTTGAACGACCGCGAATAGTAGGTTTATCTTCCTCATCACTAGAGGATTCATATTCAGAGTCTTCATCATCGTGAACGACTTCAGTCAAAACACCGGCGACCAATAGGTCAGCCGTGGCTGTAGCGATAGATTTATCAGCCAAGCCTGTGTTCGATGGGTCGGCGACAAAGTTGTCAGCCTGAGCCTGAGGGGTCGGAGGGATAGCCTGCAACAGCAATTCATTTGTGGCTTGGATGTTAACAGTGGTTGCTGCACATCCACCATGTGTAACGATGCTCTTGAGCCTGGTACCAAAAGCGGGTTTCAGACTTTCACCAACTCTTCTACTACTATCTCCCATAACGATTCGGATTGTTGTAGTTGTTTAAGTATACGAAATACCACTTTGTAAAATGATGATGGTGGTACGTGAGAAAGGAAGGGTGACATTGCAATCAACTGAGTAGTCATATTTGGCAGTGACTATAGACACAGTGATGACAATAATGTGAGTGGTAGAGGCAATTGTGAATATAGCAATGTAGACTTGTTTGGGAGTTACTAATACTGGGGTGATCACCAGGTTGTGTTGACTGAGTCTGTGGTTTTCAATGCAGTTTTATTTAGTTTTTGAGTTTCACCTCCCTCCCCAATTAGGTTTGCTCTGAGAACCTATCAAGGTATTCCTGGATTGCCTCCTCTGCATTCAACAGATGGGACTTGGGTAACCATTGATCCTCCTCATCGCTGTATCCTTTCCAGTGAACCAGATACTGGGTTCCTCTACCTCATTTTCAGTGACCCCAGATCTCTTCCACCTCCTATTCCTTCTCAGCATTGATCAGGTCTGGTGGTGGAGGTAGAGGTTGCTGTTGGACCAGAAACTCGGGTTTTCTTGCTGGTGATAGGAGAACCTCATTGAATACATCATGAATAGCCCACTGAGGTAGTAGTTTGAGCTAATATGCTCCACTTCCAATCACCTCTGAGATCAGGAAAGGTCCATATCTCTGATAATCCAGCTTCTTGCTTGGGCGATTTGTTCAGATGTTGGATGCTTCCAACCATACACTGTCTCCCACTTGGTAGTTTTGAGCTTCCTTCCATTTTCTATCATATGCAACTGCCATGCTCTTCCAGTTTTGTTCCATACTATCTGTAGTGACCTCTCATGCTGTGTTAAGTTTAGCGATAAATTCTTCCACTGCTGGTGCTGGTGAAGATGTTGTGGTGATCCCCTTCCATGGATGTCTTCCATAGTTCAGATAAAATGGGGAATGATGCATTGCTGAGTCTTCCTTGTCATTGTAGTGGAACTCAGCTGCTGCAAGCCATGACACCCAGTTATTCTGTTTATAGTTGACATATTTCCACAAGAAGTTCTCAACTTCTTGATTGATCTGCTCTGTCTGCCCATCTGTTTGGGGATGATATGCTGTTGACAGGGCCTGTGTGATCCCAAGTGCTTTACATAGACCTTCCATAAACTTTGAAGCAAACTGTGGTCCTTGATCACTGATGATCTTCTTCGGCAATCCATGCAGCTTCCAGATATGGTCCTGATATAGCAAGGCTAGCTGTCTTGCTGTCAGGGACATGGAAGTGGGTAGAACATGTATCATCTTGCTGAAACAATCTACCACAACTAAAATAGCATCATGTCCATCAGAGGGGAGTAGGGGTCCAATCAGGTTGACTGAAATCTCCTCCCATGGGTGTGTTGGGACCAGTAGGGAATGTAATGGTGCTGCTTTTTGTTCTCAATGGATTTATGTCCTTTGGCAGATGTTGCAACCTCCTACAAATTTCTTCACATCTTGTCTTATGCCAGGCCACCAGAAGTCTCTTGCCAGGACTTCTAATGTATGGTGTTGTCCTGGGTGACCCACATCTGGGGCACCGTGGAATTCCTGTATGATTTGTGACTGTAGGTCATCTCCCGGTGGTATGTAGATTCTTCCTTGGTACTGGATCAACCCATCATTTTCCCTAAACTCCTTGGAGGGGTTGTCAAGCCCCTTGATTACCTTGGTTTCTCAGAGTTTGCAGTTTCGGATTTGTCATTCAATGTCTGTTCCAACAATAACCTTGAAATGTGCTTCCTGCAGCAGTACAATGGGAACAGCAGTGATATCCTTGATGTCTATCCTCTGTATCAGATATTTTAAGAAGATGACTGCCTTGTTATCTTCCTGCCAATCAGGTTTGTCATGATGAGAAAGAATGTCAGCCTTTGTGTTAGTCTTGCTGGGGACATGTCTGATAATGAAGTCATAGTCTTGTTGTTTGAGGTACCATTGCATTTGCCTCCCATTAAGCTTCTGTGGTTCCCTAAAGTACTTTAAGTTTTCATAGTCCATCCAGACTTTGAATGTTTCTCAAGTGTCTAGGAGGTATTGCCACCACACTTGCAGGGACTCCATGATAGCAAGGAGTTCCTTATCATAGATCTTGTAATTTCGTTCTGCTGGGCTCATGGTATGCAACATAAATGCTATTGAGTGCCATTTGTTGTCCTGTTCTTAAGATAGAATGGCACCTATGGCGTAACCCAATGCATCAGTTTCTACTCAGAATTTGCCATCTGGTCAAGGGAGGGTTAATATGGGCTCTTCAGTGATATGTTGTTTCAGTGTATCAAATGATTTTTGTTCATCAGGTCCCCATCTCCAGTCTGTTTTTCCTTTGAGGGCATTAAGTAGTCCTGCAATATTGCTAAACCCTTCTATAAATCTCTGATAGAAGTTGATGAAGCCTAGGAAGCTTTCCACTCCTTTAATGTTGGAGGGAGTGTTCCAATTCCTGATAGCCTCGATCTTCTGTTGTTCCATTTCAACCTTCCTGTTTTCTACCTTGACTCCTAGGATCAGCACCTTTGACACTCCAAATTTGCACTTTGATCATTTGAAGTATAGGTTGTGATCAGCTGCAATTTTCAGAAATCATATAGTTCATTCTTGGAGTTCCTTTTCTGACTAAGCAGGGATGACAAAATTGTCCATGTAATTTGTTAAGGTGCCATCATGGATTATCTCTCTAAAGATGGTAGTCATCATCCATGAGAAAGTGGCAGGGGAGTTACATAGACTGAAGAACATGACTGTGGGTTCGAATAGTCTGCGATTGGTCAAAAAGGCTGCTTTCCATTCATCCCCTTCCTTGATGTGGACGTTGTTGTAACCCCAAATGATATCAAATTTATTGAAGAGCCTGGCATTTTTGAGTCAATCTATTACTTTGCTTATGAGAGGGATGGGTGTCTTGTCCTTGACTGTGTACTGATTGATTTTCTGGTAGTCCTGTACTAATCATTTTGACCCATCCTTCTTTGGAATAAAGAAGCATGGAGCAGCATATTGTGATTTTGAGACTCATATCCTTCCTGATTTTAGATTTTCATCTATGAATGTGTTGAGTTCCTCTTCTTCTTTTAGGGTCATGGGGTATATCTTTGCTTGGAGTTCTGGAGGTGCGTTTTCGGTTAGTTTGATCTCATGATCCCATTGCATACAATTGGGGAGTTTGTTGAAGTTGGTTTTGTTGAACAGATGGGTGTATTCCTTCATGTAGGCTGGTAGGTTGGCAGCTGTGGTCAGGTCTGGCTGTTTTTCTTCTTCTTCATCAAGTTCTTGTATCTGCAGTTTTTGAATATGGGGTTCAATGCATATATCACAGTGAGGAATGTTGCAACTGGGGGGGCACCTTGTGAATTTGACAATACCATTCTTCCAATTGATCTCAGGGTTATGATGTGTTAGCCAATCATGTCCTAAGAACATGTCTGCAGAGTCTAGTGTTGTGACAACTGCTTCAATTCATTCTTGGTGACCATGGGTATCAAGTGTGATATTGGCATAGTGGGTAATGGGTTTGTGGCCACTTGGGGTACCATCTGCATTAAAGACTTCAAAAGGGGCAGTGATTGGTTTTACTGGTATTCCTAGTTCCTTGATTTTATCTTCTGATATGTAGGTGTGAGTGCATCCTGAGTCGATGAGAGCTGTGGGAGTAGCCACTTGGCTATGTGTGTAATATGGTGTGTTGATGTGCTTGGACATGCATTGTGATGTGGACAACTTCCAATTGATCTCAGGGTTATGATGTGTTAGCCAATCATGTCCTAAGAACATGTCTGCAGAGTCTAGTGTTGTGACAACTGCTTCAATTCATTCTTGGTGACCATGGGTATCAAGTGTGATATTGGCATAGTGGGTAATGGGTTTGTGGCCACTTGGGGTACCATCTGCATTAAAGACTTCAAAAGGGGCAGTGATTGGTTTTACTGGTATTCCTAGTTCCTTGATTTTATCTTCTGATATGTAGGTGTGAGTGCATCCTGAGTCGATGAGAGGTGTGGGAGTAGCCACTTGGCTATGTGTGTAATATGGTGTGTTGATGTGCTTGGACATGCATTGTGATGTGGACATGTGGCACAGATGGTGTCATTGCATGCTTTGATGGTGTCTTCTTTCATTTCTACTTTTAGTTGTGTTTTTAATAATTCACCATAATATAGTTTGTGGCCACTTGGGGTACCATCTGCATTAAAGACTTCAAAAGGGGCAGTGATTGGTTTTACTGGTATTCCTAGTTCCTTAATTTTATCTTCCGATATGCAGGTGTGAGTGCATCCTGAGTCGATGAGAGCTTTGACCATTACTTGTTGATTTACCATGGGGGTGGTGAGGAGTTTACGCTGAGAGTTTCATC
>KQ962821.1:19702-29844 GCA_001563735.1 Leucoagaricus sp. SymC.cos
TGACCCTTAGTTCCTCTTAGTATAAATACATTCCTGTAATCCATAGTTCAACATCTCAATCCATCGAGTTCATCTATCTTGTTATCACGCTATGCTTGAAAGAAGTCTAAAAGTTTTATCTCGTTGTCTTATCTCAACTTCGTCCCCTACTCCTTGACCACTATCCCCTTCTGACTCACAACCATCCCTCACAAATTGGAGCCCACTGCGAGGGGATAGTCATCATCGACCTCTATCTGCTCAGCCCCATGCCCCTATTCCCATCACGTCTGACACTCAGTCAGAAGATGAACCCAACATACTAAAGACCTGAAGAGGAACTTACACATGAGAAAAGTCATTGACACCATCGCATATTCCATGGCCAACAAAAGCAACAAAGAAAGAAAGAAAGACGCCAAAGGACACCCTGGACAAACACGAGACGTTATGAGGACATGCATGAAAAGAACTATTAAGTCAGACAAACATCAGCACATCAGCATCTATTAATACAACACCTATGACAACACCAGCACCTACCAATACTTCAGGGATTGCAGCCATGCCTGTTCCTGGGTCAAGGCGCGCCCCTGATTTTAATTCAAAAGACCCAGAAGAGTTGAAGGAATTCCTGGAGGAATTTGAGGAGTTAGCAAAGAGTTGTGGTTTGACAGAGAAGGAGAAGGCAAAGGTGGTGGTGAAGTATGTTGATAAAGAGATGAAAGCTTACTGGAAGAGAATGGAAGGGTATGATGAAGATTGGGGAAAATTGAGGGGTGCTATCCTAGATGGATACTCGATGTCATCCCTTGATGGTGGGAAACCAATGGTGGCACAGCTAGTGAAGATCGTGAAGAGCTATAAGAAGGGATCGATTGAGGACAAGGAGGAGTTGGATACTTACCATTGCAAATTCTGGATCATTGCGTCAGATCTGGTAGAAGCCAAGGTTATTGACAAGAAATGAAGGGACAAATATTTCTGGAAGGGCTTACCACGAAAACTATGACACACTATTGCAGATTGATTGGTGTCATGCAATGCAAGTTTTGAAAGTGAGGATGTGCCAAAAATGAAGGACGTCATTAAGGCAGGAGGGTTTGTGTTGAGGAGGGCAGCAGCTAGAGGAGGCAAGAGGAAGCTGAAGGAGAAAAAGAAGGTGGTGGTGTTGAGTGATGAGGAGTCTAGTGATGATGATGTGGAGAGTTCAGGGGAGTTGGGGGATGAGAAGAGGATAAAGGGGAAGGAAAAAGGGGATGTTAGGACAAAAGTAGTGCGGTTTGAAGAGGGGAAGGGGTTGCAAGAGAAGGTGGATGAACTCACAAGGAAGTTGCTTTGACTAGACATCAAGGATGATGAGTATGCCAAAGCCTATGCTCAACTCTTCCTCGTAGATCTCATTGTTACCAGCTGACTTCAACCACTGATGTGTTTTGGATTGCATGTTCAAGTCACGAACACCTTCGGACATCAGTCAATGCCACTAGCTAGGCCACCCATTTCTAATATATGACAATCCTCAGGCCCCTATGACCCATCATGCCACTTTTGCAAGAGACATGACTGCCACATGAGGACGTGCCCTGAAGCAGTGGAGTATATGAGGTAGGGATGGATCATCCTCCAGCCAAATGGGTACTATGCCTATCCCAATGGAAGCTATATTGGACGACATCCTGGAGGCTTCAAGGCGGCCATTGACCTCAAACACACCCAAAACGACACTACATCTATGACCACTACATCACGCGATTGTCCACCTCACATGCCAGCTGCACCACCTGCACCATCTGTGTTCACGTTGTATATTAGAGCTGTTGAAGATGACAAGGAGTTTGTGTGGGGAGCAATGACAGAGATGGGGGGGTGTTTGAACAAGAGAAAGTGGATGGGTTTGCTACAATGAGAGCTCAGGGAAGGAAAGGAGAAGTGGGGAAGAAAGCTGAAGGAGTTGGTCAGAAGGCAGCTGAGAAGAAATTGTTCAATGCTCACCAACCGGCCTATCGACTCGAGCCCAGAATTGCAGATCCAGAGGCACCCCAACATGTCCTTCAGTGTATTCTTGATGTCAAAGTCCCAAACCTCAAGGTTTGAGACCTCCTTGCACTCAGTGGAGACCTTCAGAAGGAAATGATTGAGAATACACAAATGCAAAGGTCACCAACAGCAGACGCTACCTTGGTGTCAGTATCCAATATGCCACTAGAGTTTGCTACACCACTTCAGGAGGTAGAGGTTGTAGTGATGGGGAGGCGTCGTGAGTTAGGGCTGTTGGACAAAGGGTCAGAGATTGTTATAGTACAGGAGGATCTGTGTGAAGAGTTGGGGTTAGGGATCAATAAGAAATGGAAGATGACAATGCAGACAGCAAATGGAGGAAGGGAAGAGATGGTGGGATGTGTTGAGTATTTGGAGTTGGAAGTCGGAGGTGTGAAGACATATGCTCATGCATTTGTGGTGCAACGAGCACTGTTTCAACTCTTGCTTGGGAGGCTGTGGCAGAAGGGAGTGAAGCTTGGGAAGGTAGAGTGAGAGGATGGGAGCATGGATGTGGAGATTTCGGATCCTGGAGATGACGGGAGGAAGGTGGTGGTACCAACAAGGGAGAGAGGTTGTGCAGAGGTAAAGAGTGGGTTGATGGTACTGGGGAGTGGTGGTGAGAAAGAAGGGACAGTGATACAGGCAAGGGACGATATACTCACCAACGTGATTTTATTGTTGTCTTTCACATATGACTATGTCACTCAATGTCTTGCTTACAAGAAAGTGGCCGATAAAGTTCGACCAGTCCCTGGAACAATGCCAAGCGACATTAGGATTATTCGAAAATTTCCTGAGGATCCCCTGAAGACCTTATCAAAATTATCCCCTTTTCTACCACCATTTTCACCAGGCATTCGTTTGATGCAAGAGAGGATGGATGAGCTGGGGTTACTAGAGAATGAGTTCTTGTGGGAGGAAGAGAGAAAGTTGGTGGCGAGGGTGTTGGTGCTGAACGAGAGGGGGTTAGCATGGGATGAGACAGAGAAAGGACAATTTCGAGATGACTACTTCTCACATGTGAAAATTCCTGTGCAGGAACACATCCCCTGGACACAAAAATCATTGCTGGTCCCACCTGGTATTCATGAAAAAGTCATTGATCTCACTTGGAAGAAGGTCGAATCAGGCATGTACGAACCATCCTACAGCTTGTATCGATATCAGTGGTTCACGGTAGCAAAGAAAGATGGGAACATATGGATCATGCACAACCTCACTCCTCTTAACACAGTCACCATTCGTGACTCCCAAGAACCACCTCTTGTCTACCCCTATGTGGAACAATGCTCAGCGTGATCCATTTACTCAGGCCTTGACCTATTTGTTGGCTATGATCACCGCACCTTAGCTGCAGAATCATACAACATTCAACATACCTCTTGGAACCATGCGCTTGATGGTTCTCCCTCAGGGTTGGACTGGATCTGTCAGCATTTTTCATAACAATGTTGCATTCATCCTCTGGCGTGAGACCGATAAAGCACCAAACTTTCTAAATGACATCACTTTGTTAGGGCCAAAAACACAATACGAAAAAGCAGACAGCACTTATGAAACTATTCCTGAAAATTCCAACATACGACGTTTCATTTGGGAATACACTGTCAATCTCAATCGAGTCCTTCATTGTCTTGTCCATGCAGGAGCAACAGTATCTGCAAAGAAGTTACAACTTTGTCAGCCAGAGATCATAGTGGTAGGAAGAAAGTGTATGTATGAGGGGCAAGAGCCAGATGCAGGAGCAGTGGAGAAAGTTTTGAAGTGGCCAGAGTGTCGTAATGTGTCAGAGGTTAGAGGATTTTTGGGGATGGCAGGGACAGTGAGGAATTGGATCAAGGGTTTTGCGGAGGTGGCACATCCACTGACGAGGTTGACAAGGGTAACAAAAGAGGAGTTTAGGTGGGAGGAGGAACAGAAGTTAGCAATGAACAGGATGAAGGAATGCATATCTACCTGTGAGGCAATTCGGCCGATTGACCATTCCCTTCCATTTGATATTATCCTCTCTGTCAACATGTCCGTTATTGCAGTCAGTTTCATCTTGGCACAGCTCGACGTGGAGAATCAATGATGACCTGCACATTTTGGGTCAATTGCATGGAATGAGCAAATCTCGCATTACTCACAGTCAAAACTTGAATTGTATGGCCTATTTCGAGCACTTAATGCAACCAAGCTGTGGATTATCAGTGCAAACAAGTTAGTAGTCGAGGTTGATGCACAGTATATCAAGGGGATGTTAAACAAACCTGATATTCATCCCAATGCTGCAATAAATCGATGGATCTCAGTGATTTTGATGTTTGATTTTGAACTTGTGCATGTTCCTGGGGCCAAGCATAAGGGGCTGGATGGGTTGTCCAGAAGGAGGATAGCAGAGGATGAGGGTGAGACAGGCAGTGAAGGTGTTGAGGAAGCAGAGGATTGGGTTGATGAGGTGTTGGGATGTGGTGTTTAGGTTGCTGGGTCATTGACTAGTAGTAAGGCTTGGGTGATGGTGGCTGGAGGTACAAAGAGTGATGGGGACATCACATCTGAAAGAAAGGGGGAGAGGGACAAGTTAGAGGGTTTTGACAGGTTCTTGGAGGTTTGGAATGAGGAGAATCAGGTGAAGGCAAAGGAGAAAGAATTAAAAGAGATCAAAAAGTTTTTGGAAATGTTGAAACTGCCAGAAGGACTTACTGATAAGGCCAAGCAAACGTTTCTTTGACATGCCAGCAAATTCTTTGTTCAAGGTGGTAAACTGTGGTGATGTGAACATCGAGGACGGCATTAGCAAGTTATTGATAACAAACATGAACAATACCGATTATTGATTGAGTCACATGACCAATTAGGTCACAAAGGTTTCTACGTGACACAATGCACCCTAGGAGATTGCTTTTGGTGGCCCTCCATCGACTTTGACGTTTGCTGGATCATCGACACATGTCACCAATGCCAAATCCAATCCCTCAAACATGTAGTTATGCCACCCGTTGTTCAGGTCCCTGCCCCTCTCTTTCACAAGGTTTACATTGACACCATGCATATGCCACCCTCGCACGGTTACAAGTATATTGTTCAGGCTCGAGACTCACTCACTGGCTGGATTGAATGGCGTGCTTTGACTCAGGAGACTGGCAGGACTCTTGGCCAATTCATTTTTGAAGAAATCCTGTGTTGCTGGGGGGGACTCAAAGAAATAGTCACAGACAATGGAACAGCTTTTGTAGCAGCTCTCGATTGGATTGCGGACTGGTACCACATTTGACATATTCAAATTTCAGCCTACAACTCTCAATCTAATGGTGTTGTTGAGACAACCCACAGGACCATTCACAATGGTTTAGTCAAAATGTGCATGGGTTATATCAAAAGTTGGTACAAATACACTCCTTACATATTTTGGGCCAACTGTGTCACTACTCGAAAATCAACTGGTATGACTCCCTACTATGCTGTTCATGGAGTTGAACCCCTTCACCCATTTGACATAACCAAGGCAACATTTCTTGCATCCTCCATCACCCATCACCTCTCTGACTCTGAACTCCTTGCTGTCTGTGCTCAAATGCTACAGAAACATGATGAAGACTTAGTCCAAATCCATGACAAAGTCCTTGCCACTCGATATGCCTCCATTTGCAAATTCGAAAAGAAGAACGCCAATCACATTCATGACTATGATTTCGGTCCTGGGGAACTGGTATTTGTGCTCAATAAAAAGATCAAGCCCGATGTTGGCCACAAATGCAAGCCTCGATACTTCGGTCCTATGGTGGTTGTCAAATGGTTATGTAGTGGAGCTTACATACTTGCTGAAGTCAACAGGGCCATCTCTTGTCTCAAGTTTGCAGCTTTTCGCATCATCCCTTATCACCCTCAATCTCGCAAGCGCCTCGAGATTACCAAATTTGTTGATCTGAAGGACTTAGGTGGAGTTGAAGATGATGATGTGGCAGGTTCGGGAGCAGTTGACGAAGGCAACTGAGGACAGTTGTACTTAGAAAGAAAGGGGGAGGTGTGGGAGTAGCCACTCAGCTATGTGTGTAATACAGTGTGTTGATGTGCTTGGACATGCATTGTGATGTGGACATGTGGCACGGATGGTGTCGTCATGTGCTTTGATGGTGTCTTCTTTCATTTCTACTTTTAGTCATGTTTTTAATAATTCACCATAATATATTTTCTTCATGCTCTGGCACTTATTTCACCACTAGACATTTCTCCTTTTACTCCTTGTGACCCTTAGTTCCTCTTAGTATAAATACATTCCTGTAATCCATAGTTCGACATCTCAATCCATTGAGTTCATCTATCTTGTTATCACGCTATGCTCGAAAGAAGTCTAAAAGTTTTATCTTGTTGTCTTATCTTGACTTCATCCCCTACTCCTTGACCACTATCCCCTTCTGACTCACAACCATTCCTCACAGAGCTTTGACCATTACTTGTTGATTTACCATGGGGGTAGTGAGGAGTTTACACTGAGAGTTTCATTGTTGAGGAATAATATATTGTGGAGATTGGGAGACAGAAACTCTATGTTTATAGGCTTGAAAGTCTATGCATTTTGCTTTGAGCCTTCAACAAAATCCTCCTCTTTGGGCTTTCCTTCTTCTTCCTGTTCCTCTGTTATGGCCCTGAAGCTGGGTCTGCTTTGCCTTGGGGCCCTGCAGTGCTTCAAAATGTGACTGAATTTGTCACAGTTGTAGCACTGGACCCTGGCTGGAGCATGTGTATTTCTGCATTCTGGGCAGTTCTTTGCAATGTGTCTTTCCTTTCCACAGTTAAAGCATTTTGCGTCCTTTCTGCCTGATTCTTGGAGAGTCAATTGTCCTATTTCCATTGGCTGTCCTCGTCCTCCATATGTGACTCCACTCCCTGAGAGGTGTTGTCATTTTAGATCAGCAAATTTGTATCCTTTTCCAACAGTATTGATAGAGGTCATCCATTCATTGTAGGTTATTGGTTGGTAGTTGTTGGGATATCCCATAATGGTTTTGATTACATTGGGTCAAACATGCTTCTTTAATAAGAAGAGAGCATGACCATCATCTATGTTGGCCTTTCATTTGAGGACTTCAAATTTGATTAAGAAGTCCTGGATATGCATTCTCCCTTGTCTAAACTCTTCAATCCTCCATTCAGCTTCTCCTGATCCCATTCCATCTGCAAATTGGTTTTCCAATTCCTTGGCCCAATTATCCCAATCAAATGTTGCCCACCAGGTTTCTCATATTATGTCCTTCATGGTGACTGATGCAAATGATCCTGCAGTTCCTCCTTTCATTCTGGCAAGTACCACTGTGACTCATTGTCTGTTGTTGGTAATATCATTTCCAGCAATATATAGCAACATACTCCTCCACCAATCCTCCTATTTGCTTCTTGTCCCATCAAAATATCCTGGTTTGGGTAGGTATGACTTGTTTTGGGTTTAGATTATTGTCTGTGTAGCTGGTGCAGTTGGTTGTGGTTGGATATTCATTCCTTCATGTTCTTGAGACATCTCTGAGTTGCTTGATTCTTCTGTAGTGGCTTCCAACATTGATGGTCTACTAATGTTGAGCAATCCTAATGCTTCCGATAGGTGTTCTATTCTTTGAGCAGATTCTCCTTCTGCTTCTTCATGTTCTGTCTCTGGTTCAGGTTCTTCTTCATCTGTTTCTACTGGTGACTCTTCTGGTGTCTAGTTATCTCATGCCTCCTGTAATAGTTCCTGCACGTATTCTTTGTCTGCCAATTGTTCAGCTATGCTTACTGCAAGCACTCATTGTTGTTTACTCCTGACAGGATTGTTCTCTTCATAGGACTGATTTTGTTTATGCCTTTGTTCCATTTGGCAAGGTGAGTTGGTGATGCTTTACCAAATGTTACAACCTTGAGAGCTAACTCAGATTGCAACTTAGGCAAAGGCTTGAGGGTGAGCAAGGGAAAGATACAATTGGTAAAGCATAGGGAATACAGTGCTCTACCTAGGATACTTATACTAAGGGATCGAGGTAACACAGAGTATACAGGAGTAAGGAATACTAGGTAACACCAGGTAGTAGGAAATAAAACTAAGGTCCATAGAACTATCCAGAGTAATCTACCCAGAGTCATAACAGTGTGAATGATCTCGGTAGGAGTTGAGACAATTCCTGAAAAAGTGTATCAACATCAGGTTGATTGTCTGGAGAATTGCTCCAACATTGTTCCATTCTCTCCCAGATTTCATCCATCAGCCCACTAGCATCTGATTCAGTAGATGAGGACCTGCTTGGTATCTTTTTCTGAATGAGAACCTGAAACATCACTGCTGCATTGCAGGTAATTTTGTAGAATGGTATTTGTTCTGTGAGGGTCTATATATGATAAGTGTTGAGTTCTCAAGAAAGAAATTTCAGGATGTAATCTTAAACTGCTCATTTGCCTCATATATAACAGAAGTAACCAAATAGATATCTGACTTGAAATTCAGCTGAGTTGTTTGTCTAGTGTCTTTGACTTCCAGAAGTTCAGGAGCTTGCCATCATATGGTACCACCAGCATGGGTCATTGTGCATAGTGAGTGCCATCACAACACAGCAGGGTCATTAATAGATGACAATCCAAAATCTGCAAGGCAGACTGAGCCTCCTAATATTACAAGGATGTTTGCCTAATAGTTGTTTGCATCAAGAGGCTATCATAGCATGCAGGCAAGCAACATACCCCTTTCAGGTCACTGTGAACAACAGAGTTACCATGCAAATATGACAGCCCTTCAAGAATATCAAGAACCTATTTAAGCTATTTCAGACACAAGAAAGCCATTGTAGATCATGACACCTACCAAAGGCAACCTCAGCACCACCTGATTTCATTTCAAATAGTCACAAATGTTTCCCTCTTCCATTCAAGGCGAAACAAGAGCAACTTGATTACTATCAGAGCAGTAGATGCTATAGAATGGAAGAATGTTTGGGTGGGATAATTGGCTCCACAAGATTCCTTCTTTCAAAAAGGCCTACAAGGCAATGAGTGCAGAGTCCTTGCCAGCATTGCAGATCCCAGACTCACTGTAGTCAGCTGAAGTACATTGGAGTCCTGATATACATGAGCAACTTTCAAGCACACTGATTGCCTCCCATGTTTCCCCTTGAACACTTTGCCAAATCCACCAGTGGCAACTCATTTGGGTTCAAATTTGATGCCTTGCAGTATGATACACTTTGGGTAGGTGGCCAATGCCTTGGACAAGTGCAACATGGTGACAACTATTGAGCAGCATGTGACCTCTGAAAGATCTTTGTAGTCTAACACCTTTAAACTAGACTAAATATGTGCATACCAGGTGAAATTATTCTCAATGCACCTTCTGCATGCCATCAAGAATCATCTCTGCCTTTTGACCCTGAACTGACAGCAGACATCTATATGATGGCTCATCATTAAGAATTCCACAAAGTACATGTGAATTATTTGAAAGACTGTCAGATAACCAGGAATAGCAGAAGATGTAAGCCAAGCCAATCGAGTTGCCCAGGTACAAACCTTTCAGATGATGTTTGAGGCATTACACTGGGTCCAGACTTCCAAAGATCCCAAAGTACGTGCAACACATTTGAAGTATGAGACATGGTGAGCATATTTGAGGCTCTTGGTTCTGGTGCTATTAGTGGCAATTCCAGTTAGCCCAGCAACAACATGGTCCTAATTTACATACCCACAAATTCAACTTTTGTGCAAGTAGACCAATAATTCTCCAAATCCTTGAGTGAGAACATTTTAGATACTTCTCATTTGTCATGCAGGGTTTCAGCTACCAAACCACAAATTCACATATACCTGGTCAATGATAAGTGAGATATATACACCTACCGTGAGGATTCATGATGGTCTCACCAGTCGGATGGAACATCATACCTATCTTCATCCAAGGCCATGAACTTGCATTTGGAGAACTAAGGTAAGGGATTTTTCTATGGGACAACTGGTAGGAACACATATCCATAGTAGTAACTATTACCTCATTTGTGTCAGCTACTTTTGCTAGTAGAGAAACAGAACATTGTGTGCATACTCATCCCATGACTCTCCATATATCATTTGAGCACCAAGCTTGCTCACATTATAGATTTGATTCCCCAATAATCTCCCACTGTCAT
>KQ962822.1:0-11018 GCA_001563735.1 Leucoagaricus sp. SymC.cos
AAGCCATGTGAGTTGTAGAGGAAGGCTACTTCATCATTCTAGGGGCGGAAAAATGACATCAAATTAACACCGAAACTTCCATCATTTCTGGAGGAGATTTATCGGCTTCGTCGGGCTCAAACCTGGATGTCATACATCGCCAAAGTCAAGATGGCGAGTGGGACAACAACGAAGTTCACATAATTTTGCTCGAGCACCGTATAGAAAACCATGTGATGTCGTGCAAGATCATTGAGAGAACTTGTATAATGAGGATTTGGAGGGAAGAACGTGTGCTAGATACTCCCATCTAGGTAGGAACAAAGTCAGGTTCGAGCTAAATAATTGAATAGTCAGACGAGTACGCTGGAGTAGCGACTGCCACTTCAATTGCTTGATGCTCGAGTAGAAGCAACGTAATACTAATCCAAGACACGTGCATTCATCCACAGAAATCTACCTAATGGTCTAACAAGTAGATTTCTGTGGAAGCTTTTCCCTGGAAATCAACAGGGCGGAAATTGATGCAAACGCTGTGAATGGCACATCAACTAGCATGACTCTATCGATCGCGGCGGTGTAGGCCTGCTGAGTTGACACTGTCTGGTCTGGAGGAAATGCCCTTGCACTTGTACACCAATGCGCTGACTCCTTCCGCTTCTTTACCAATCTCCTTGACCGCAGCCCTATCAGCTTGTTTGTGTTCTTTCTCTTGCTGTATCGCCGAAGCAGCATAAAATTAGCTCTTGATCACCCCGAACGACAAGGATACCTTGACATGCCCTGGGACTCATTTTCGCATGCTCTGGTCACTTTACGCGTGATGAACTTGCATACGGACGATAGTAGACAGGTATTACGGACGACGGCCAGTGTCCTGACGTCCTCGATGAACTCTTGGCCTTCAGTCAAAAGCTCGAGCGCATTGTGGTTGTCACCTATCTCGGCAGTCAGCTTGTCTACTTCATCTTAAACTATCTCCTCATGAAACTGGGAAAAATTTCTCGTCAGTAAATCAGCTAAGCAGGGTGTGTGTGTATGTGTGTGCTAAACATACTCTGGCTACTAGTGTGATGTCTTCAAAGTATTCTACGTCTTGAGGATGAGCTGCTGCTTGCTCAAACTTCCTTTTCAACAACTCGGTGGTCGATCGGGTCCAGGGATCGTCTTCTGAGATTTTCCTATCAATTGCTACGACTTCTTGCATTGTGTTCTTTGAGGCCCGAGTAACCTTGCACAGTACAGAATGCATCAATAAACTCTACCAAAAGAAGTCGAGCTTCGTGAGCAGTCTGATCCGCGCGTGGCATATCCCTAAGGTGAGAGAGAAGGAGAAGACGTCGCTGAGCAAACTGACAGATAATGTCGTTGTGTTAGCCTGTCGAAAAATTCGAGAGACGTAGCTTGAAATTTGTCGATGCGCTCAGGATGTTCTCCAGACTCTTCTGCATATTTTGTCTCGTACTCCGTAGGTAGGGGCCCTGGCCACTCGGCTCACCTTATACAATATTGCCAGGGGGTTGTCAGTTTTCTTTTGTCCTGGGTCTGCCGGTGAGTGGACAGCTGAACTGAGTTGAACCTAAAGCATCGTAGCATTCATTGTTCAACCAGGGAAATTTGAAATGTACTCTTGTGAGGTATTCCGAAATTGCTGCACCCGCCGCGATCCATGCCCTGCCTTTTTCTGGCACCTATGTACTATGGCCTGAAATGTGAAAAGAGGAACGCCCAGATATCGTATATAAGGCCAAGCCACACGCGCATTCTCATAAGTACATCCGCGATTCAAAATTATCCGGGGATGAAAAATCGTTCACAGATTTCCGAAGAACCAGATCGTCGGCATGAGGCAGCAATTTCAAATCCAAGGGGAAATGACTGTAACACTGTCCATTGAATGCTGACCCTGTGAGTGGCCACGGAGCTTGAACCTACCAGCGTGTACATCTCGCTATCCATAAGCTTTCCATGCCACGAGCGGCGAGCGGGTTTTAGAATGTGTAAACTGTACATACCTGCCAGTTCACCTGAACTCGAAGAGATGCAAAACTTTATAAGCATGCGAACAAGCTGGAGGGACCGTCTTCTGTGATATCTTATGATTATAGGGACGAAATATACTCATTCTATCGTTACCTAATTGCCTGATATTGGGACTAAGCAACTCAGACATAACATGAAAACCGAGGGTTATTGCGGTTGAATCCAACTAGAGCAGAGCAAAGGATTTCGTCACAATCTCATAACGTCAAGGAAAGAGAAGAACTGACTGCAATGCCAACAATCCAATAGCTGTTCGGGGTCACTGTTGATTTAATTGTTAGAGGAACTATCCCTATCCCGGGAGCTCAAAGCCTACTATTTCTTCTTGATCTGCAGTAACTTTGGGTAGTTATTACCCCAGAAGCTCACTATAACCATAGAAAATCAATGGAAGGGAAATTACGAGAAGCACAAACCACAAACCTTCGTGGTTAGGTTCATATACATCGGCTTCATTCTTCACCTTGGGTTAATCCGACTGATGACCTCGGAGACATCTGAGAAGAACTCACCAAGTATGCAGCATCTGGAGTGATTTTTCGCAAATTCTCAATTGACGCACTGGCAGCGTTGTAGTGTTCCCGCTTCTCAGTGAGAGTGGCGTTCCAGTTCCACTGCGAAATCAACGTTACATGGTATAAACTTGATCTCCATGCTTCCGTGACGCTCGTGGAACCCGCAGTGTGATTAAAAGATGCCGGGGCTGAGATCAAAATAATTAGCCCTGGCGTCGCCGCATCTGCTGCCAAGAGACTAGATACGAGGGATTTTTGTTTTGCAGTGGTTTCAAAAAGCGTCTTGGGGATGAGCCGAGACGCAATCGCTAAACTGGAGCCAACTTCCTAGAAATCGTAGATATAGATATTGACTCATAAGATGAATGTGTTGAAGGAGAACTTACCGCGACGAACTGGCTGGTAAATGCTTCGAAAAATGCATGCCAAGAAGGGAACTCCGTGATGATCAGAGTTGTCGCCGTTGTATTCATCGCCTGAAGCCGTTTTCCGAATTGGAGCAGGGGTGCCATTGATGCTTGGGCTTCGTTAGATGACAACTTTGGATTTAGATAGATCACGACATTGGCCGTTGAGAATCCTCCCCAACCTTCCCCTGCCCACTTCAGGCCATTCTCTGCCATTATTGTCCACATCTCTCGGGTGGCACTGGTATTACCAGGTGGAAATGTCAAAATCAGAGTTTGAAGAGTGACTTGAGGAGAAGCGAGGATTGTGCTTTCCATGACCACGCCGAATGTTCCACCGCCACCTTTCGAGCGTGTGAGCCTGCATGGCATGCGCGGCAGCAAGACACCTGCTTACCTCCACGAAGAGCCCAAAAAAGGTCCTGGTTCTGACATTCGTTGGCAACACGCAAGCGTCCATCTGGAATAACGACCTTGTACTCGAGCTGAAATGTTCAATCACACGTCTGATTTGTTGGTGACTACCATAATACTCACCACACGATCGACGCCGAGTCCCAGACTAGGAGAAAGTGCACCGTGACCTCCGCCTTGGAGCCAGCCTCCGGACACACCTACAGTCTGGTCACTGCCTGAAGTGGGACCGGGCTTATTAGAATTTGTGGGATTACGACGGACTTAGCAATTCCTTACCACCGACCAATGTGATGTTGTGTGCTTCTGCGAATGCATAAGCTTCACCCCACTGGACGCCTGCCTAAAGCATCTAAATTTAGAACATCTCCCCGAAACTGACTCGACAAATGACGCACTCCGACGGTTACTGCCTGACGAGGCTCTGCGGCACAGCCAGTTGGGACAAAGGTAGGAGAGTATGTCATCTGAGATAGTTGGAGTCCTTTTTCCAGATATAGCATAAGAGTATCCGACTTACATTCTTGAGATTGTGAGTCTGACGCGGTGGATCAAATAAGCTTCTCTCCGCAGGACATAAGCCACACTTACCCAGAGTGCTATTGAGCCCGGTGCACTGCTCCTGCCTTTGTAGTCGTGCTATTGTCCGGCTCAGCATGCAACAGCCAGTTACTTCGCAAATCTCCACCCACCCCAGTATTCTTGATGACAAGCGGAATTTTTACCTTCTTTGCAAAGTCAAATGCGGCCGTAACATCATTGGCACTCCCGACATCAACCTGAAAAGTATCCGCTGAGTTGATGGTGACTGAAGGTCGGAATGAAGACTTACAAAGTAGCTAGGTACGCTTCCACGCTTGCAAGAGTGGGGAGGTAGAGTGGGGCTGAGGTCGCGGGTATCGATGTAATTCAAAAGACATTGGTCGCCTGAGGTTTGGCATGTTTCCCATTGTGTTTGAATATACGCTGAGGCGGAGTTGGACCTCACCACTGTGATATCATAGTCAGTTTTTACCAATGTTTCTGCTCAGCTGAAGGACTCAAAACACTCACCTTCATTCAGGTAATCATTTTGGACGCTTAGGCACTCCGATGAACTTGAGTTGGAAAAACATGGTTGCGCAAAAGGAACGCCTTCAAGCAGACGACCACCAACTTTGCGGCCCAGCGCCTGCCAATCTACAGTGGAAGCTCCGAGGGTACTCTGCTCAGAAAAATCCCGACCGTCCTCCGCAGCTGCTAGCAGGATTATAGATCCTAAAAGGAACACATCTGCAAGACGCAAGAACATGACACGTTAGACGAGTAAAAGGCTGAAGGTGTGGTGTTAGCCAGGGCGAAATCCATTTAAATATACCCACAGCTCGGCGCTCTCCATCTTCTGGGGGACAAACATCATAGATCAACCGGCATTTCAAGGGAGAAATACGGAGCCTCACTTGGGCAGTGATGCTATCTTTATCATGTCAAGAGGGATTGTCATGCCTAACCTCATCATACGGGGATGCTTTGTTGGGTTGTACTTGGAATAGCAAATGCGTGTCGCGTGAGAGAAATGGGACTTGTTTCAGGTGTAACATGATGGGAGAGCGAGGCGCTCCCCACGAATGCTGACCGCAGTTGAACCATACCGGTATCAATGATATCAGCCTTAACCTCAGGTGCCATACTAGTTGTTCCGATCCAAAAATACGGCGGATAATGTATATAATGTATCTTAATGTATCTGTAGGGTGGGCCGATGAAATATTCCAGGAAGGACGTCCGGCTGATCCCGAAATGAGTGTGTGCCTGAGGCGCCAGCATCAAATTTGGCCAGCCTCGACGATGGGAACAATAGACCGAGACAAGAGACTCTGAGACGATCGATGTACAACGGCGTGGAAAAAAAACAAAATTGGCTTTGCAGTCCAGGCAAGCTCGGGTTCTTCTGTTACTAACCCCGATTAAGTACATTACAATCAGATTTCGAGACGTTTGTCTCTTCATAATACCCCCTCCTTCAGGACTTCAGGCCATTCGGACTCCCTGAGCTCCCGCCTTCATCAACGTTACAAGCGAGCTTTGAGCTTGTATGAAAGCTTAATTTTATTTGTCAGTGTGCCGGCCACACGCCTGCGTCAGGTCCGATAGCCCGATTGAACTTTGCCACTGACGAAGCTGGCTTTCTTGTTCATCAATCAAATCAGCAGCATACTAGCGAGAAAGGCTTCGAGTGGGTTGACATGTGTACCTTTCGGCACTCGGACTACCGCTACACACCAGATGCAGATACTACTATCTTATCACTGAACTCGTGTCGCAATTCTTCAACGGGCGTCCCGGAAGATTATCTGCGCTCTGTGCTCAATCGACTCTCCGTTGGCACCGGGGCGAAATATAGGGCGTCCATTCAAACTCAAAACACTTGGCGGCGTGCCCAACAGAGCACCCCGAGAGCCTCGAGTCATCCGGCTCGTATCCCTGTCCACCTTGCCAGTAAATCAAACCAATATCAAAACGTGTAGGGTCGCGGTGATCCATCAAGTACCATCATATCATAATAGTACTTGAACCGCCTTATGATAATTGCGACAAACAGTGGATTTCGATCTGAAGACATGTCGGAGAAAGACAAAAACTCACAAATTTCTAGCTCTGAATGATTGAATCCCACAGCGACGAGAATCCACCCAGCCACCGTGCAATCCAGGTCACACCATGTTGTCCCAGGCGAATCCGGCCTCACCGCCAACTTCGCGGCCCTCGATCTCGCCAGAATACCGGTCTCTAAATCTGCCCTAATATGTCTGCATGTCAACGGATTCATCCCGCCTAAGAGGTCTCCCTGAAGTTCACGCACGGTGCTATCTGTCGAGTGACATTCGAAGCGTCAAGGCTATCTTCAAGAAAATAGTGCGGAAAGGCGAGAGTTGAGGGAGAGGAAAGCCTAACCAATGATCGAGGGATAGAGATACTAAGCACGGGAAACGCTGATGGTTGGGCTCGATATCCTGACAGATTTCAGAATCGGGTAACGCCGTTTGTGGCGGACGTTAGAACGAAACAGGGGCTGGTGGAACAGCCATGTAACGATTTGTAGGCGCTCGAAAAGCGATGTAAGATGCGAAAGATGGCAGAATTGAGGAAACGAGGAATATTATGGTCACGGTGGCTCATGTATCTGAAGAAGAAATCAAGTTCGAGGGTGTGTGTTGCCGTGCCTTGATAAGAAGGTTTAGCCGGGGGAGTGAAGCTGGGTATGTTAGGGAACAATCGGGGGAGGGCCTTGCCATGCACCAAGGTCCTGTGGGTCATTCCCTGCACCATAGCCCTGAGGTTGTATCTGATCTCATGATCCAAAGCCTGTTATGATTCATTATACAGAAGGTTGATTCTATCTATTGGATCTGTTCCTGCACCTCTGGTATCACCCCTTACTAGATTTGAAGCCGATAGTAACAAGTTTCATACTAAGGCCGCTTTCAACTCTTTATACAAGCCGTGTTGATCCCCGATACCATATGTAAGCGTCATTTTCTGGAAAATGCCCACGTTTTCCTCGTTATCAATTTCCAACTGACGATTCATGAGAATGAAAGTCAGGATTATGGGAGCTACCACATACCAAAGATATGACGTCGTCGAGCAAGTGAGCCTGTCCGACAGTCATCCCAAGCAGTCCTTCGTAGTTCGCGTTCACAATGTGAACATGGAAGTGATCTAGTTAAGCTTCAACCCCCTGAGGTTACTTGCAAGAGAAATGAGGAAAGACTTACAGTAGCTGGGTTGGTAGTGTATAAACATTCTGAGCGAGCCTTTCCCAAGTCCCCATTTCTGACGCGCTACTTGCTCTGCTTCGTTGCGAATGCTTTGCAAAAGGCCAATGTGACATTTCCGTAAGTTTCGAAGGCTACGAATGTTACGATCTTGACCTATCGCGAGGAGGTATAATGAAGAGAGGGTCTTCATATCCCATTTCATGTCAGGAAGGATCATGAAATCTGGATTTGAGACCAGCACTTTCTCCTTCTCGGAAACCCCAGTGAGGATATTTTCCACCCTTGGAGGACGTTAACCAAGTAATATTCTTGACGTAGCTGGCCAAATACCATTGCGTCCTCGAAGCCGGAAAGGCATCAATGTATGGCTTTACGATCTTGTCATAAAGCTCTGGGGTTTCGCGCACAATGAGTTGTTCCTGTTTTGTGTACTGTGTGCTTGTGAGTAAGAACCATAATCAAGGGGAGGTCGTCGCTGGAAACCCCCACCTTTCTTATGTGCACCTCAGTGGCTGGACAAATCACGTTTATCTTCACATCTCCTTCTCTCCCAGGACCTAGCCAGCCAAACATCCAGGTATACTAATGTCGGAAGAGTAGTTTCATTATCTTCGTATTATCCACATAGATTGAGGACGCGCACTATGTCTGTACTTTGTTCTAGCTCTGTTCTATCGATCCCGCTGAGAGAGTGGAATATACTCGGCATTTGGTTTGCATTTAGAGCCGTTTTTTCTATGCGGACTATTGCTTGGACCTCGCCATCTCCCTCCGGCTCGGGTAGGGTACCAAGAAGAATTACGGTGTGAGTCAATGAGTCATCGTTGAGGATACGCTCAAATTTGAATCTACGTAGAGTTTCAAGCGTTTTCGGGGCAGCTGAATGAGACATGAAAAGAGGAAAGGATTAGTTTGTAGATAAGTCGAAAGAACGGATCACGATAGACGCTGAAAGATCTGTTGGCTGATTGGAGGATCCGCCCTTACATAATGTATTCTCGCGTCGGTGGTTTCGGCGTTTTTCACTTTCATGATCAAGCCAGCTTGCTTGCTCTCGTTGAACTGGCTCAACGCTCAACTCTCAAGGACTCTTTCAATTCTCTTCATCACTATTATCATATGGTGAAAATTTCGTACGTTGCATGAATATATCTGATGAACACTCCTTTCTTGAAACAATCGTAATAAGTGGTTCAGACACTCCACTGTTATTATCATCACGAAAAAGTTAGGCGCCAGATGAGTATTATATGGGACTGTTTGTGATTATCTTACCTAGTTGTAGCTAGATCTAGCAGTATAATCACTCGTCTGGCGCTTAATGTTTTTGGTTCGTCGTTATTCACCTTCTTCCTAGTGCAGAGCTGTATCCCGAAAATTAACTCTCCAAAGACCTGGCACCTGTCTCTACTCTTATTGCAAGAATGCATGGAATTTCTCGCTCACTCCCCTCCATGCCTTTGCTGCTCGAGAACCGGGAGCTCAACTAGTGCCAACTACGGAGATCATCAGGAACACATCGTATTGTCGGAACTCATTGGGATGTTTTAGACCGAGAAAAGCAATCATTCAATATATGTTAGATCTCAGCTCTGGCCCAGGGTACGAGAGACTGGTACCTCAGGCGTATCGCTCTAGTATTTGGCCGCTATTTCATTTTCTGGACGGATGATGGGGACACCAAGACAAAATTGCTTCGAGCCCTGGTAATGCAAGCGCATGAAAGACATTCACCTCAACCTAGGTGGACTCTTCAATGAACCACAAGACGAACAGAATGACGGAAACAGGGGGCTATGACGTCATTTACTCTCTCCTAAGTTCAAAAGCTACAACGTCCGGCACTTGCTGCCCCATTCTCGCTTCCTCACTCAAAATCCCACTAGTATAATACCATCCATGCCCACTACAAGGCGAAGGTCCAGAGCGAGCGTCACTTTTCCGAAGAAGGCGCCTCCAGTTGAAGTGATGGAAGATGTCGGTGAGAAGCGCAAACTAGTAGAGCCTCAGGAAGCGGATGGGCCGCCGACGAAGATGCAGAAGTCTGAGCTTCACCAAAGCGTCACTTTTCCGAAGAAGGCGCCTCCAGTTGAAGTGAAGGAAGATGTCGGTAAGAAGCGCAAACTAGTAGAGCCCCAGGAAGCGGATGGGCCGCCGACGAAGATGCAGAAGTCTGAGCTTCACCAAAATGTCTACCAGTCAGGTACGCTCTACTGAATTGATATGACTAAAGAGGTTTGCTGACTGGAAGATCATAATGATAGGTGTTATTGAACGGGGACATGTCTACTTCTTTTATCGTCCTCGCGTTCAACATGAAGAAGCGCACTCTCTAAAGGATGTCAAGAATTTCCACATGCTCCTTGTCCCATGTCCTCCTGAATTTGCATCGGCCAACCAGGCTACTGAAGAGAGCACAGGGATCAAGGACAAGCCTGACCCCGAGCTGGCCGAACAAGCAGAGATGAAAGTCGTAGAGCCTGGAACAGACGCTGTACCTGCCCATGCAGAAGTCAATCAACCCAAGGAAAAATACCGTCTTATTACCATCGGGAAAAAGCATCTCCCAGATCCAGAAAAGATAGGTGCCCGAGGAGGAGCACGTAAAGAAGTGTTCTGGGCCACTATGACGGCCCTGGGAGATGATCTGACCCAATTACGTTCGGGCTTGGGACCAAAGACGTATGGAACCAAAACGAGAGGTGAGTACCTGACCTTATAAGACTTGGTAACTTGTACATCTACTCATAAATGACATAAGGAACTCGTCAGGAAGCTCCCAGTCGCCTGGCAGGACGAGGCGCCTACGCGATTGTGAACGCAGATGCACCAGAACCCTCCAAAAGAGAAACTCACTTCGGATATCACCTGTCTCATCCATCCCCGGAAAAGATGGGCGAAGAGAGCTTGGAATCGCCACCGCCGCATCTTTCATCGTCCAAATAAAGAATCCATTGGCACCTGCAACAGGACTGCAGGCCCCTCGGACCAAAGGCACGAAGTACCCTGATTCACTGATGTAGAATGTTTTCGGGACGGCTGCAGAAGGGGAAACCAAACAAGCCAGAGAAAGGGAGAAGTATGGATTGCGCTTCGCCTCATGCGAGACTCTAGAGTTGTTGGACTACTTGCAAGCGCAGCTGTTGATGATTGCTGCGAGATCTGGGGCAGAAGGGTTGAAAGAAAGTCTCGGTGAAGACAGAGGGGAAGGTTAGTATGACGACTTCCGTTTCTTAGAAATCTTTTGCTCATGAATTTTATCAGCCCTGCATAAGAACGAGGCTGAGGAAGGTAAAGAGACTGTCGACCAGATTTTCGCCGAGCTTGGTTCGATGACGGAGAAATTCCCCGCTAAATCTCTCGAAGGAGAATGGATTTAAACCACTGGCTCCAACTTCCTATCTCTTCCTGTATAGCATTATTAAACGTGTGATAGGTTTGTTATCGATGTTTTCGCTCCGGTTCAGACTTGCATTGATCATGAATGCGTAAATGATGGAGAGGAGGTAAACACCGGATCAACGTTGAAAGTGAGACAAGCAAGCAACGGCGGAGAAATTCCCTGCCAAATCTCTCGAAGGAGAATGGATTTAATAAGGTATCAATCACTAGCTCCAACTTCCTATCTCTTTCTGCGTGACATTATTCAACGTGTTATGAGTTTGCTATCAATGTTTTCGTTTCGCTTCAGACTTGCATTGATCTTGAATGCGTAAATGGTGGAGAGGAGGTAAACACCGGATCAACGTTGAAAGTGAGACAAGCAAGCAAGGACGTCATAGCCCAAAAAGCACAGTCATCGTCCACCCCTCATCTTCACCTCAAACCAATCCATCATGGTTGTTACAGGTACGCTCGACACTCACTCAATGTCAACTTGTACCGTCCCACCAACCATC
>KQ962822.1:12962-23868 GCA_001563735.1 Leucoagaricus sp. SymC.cos
GAGACGGAATCGCCGTTCCATGTTACTTGTCTGACGGATTTAGGACCGATGATGGTAAGCCTGACCCCTTCTTTGAGATCACCAACTAATGTGAGGGTTCGGCCTGACGAGTCAAGAGTTGCGTTGCGGACGAGGTGAGGTCCACCAACGAGAATGGTTTGGTTTGTGCCAATGCCCCAGTAATTGCGGAGAGGATTGCTCGCAGCTCCTGGAATGACCGGAGCCCAGAAGGTTGCAGCAGTCGTAGAGTCAGCATAGAGGATAAGTTGAGTGTCGGAGTCGTAAATCGTGACAAGGCCTTTAAGACCAGCGAGGATGGAGACGGTGGCGAAGGTGGTGCCTTCCGTGATCCTGATTTGAGAGGAGGAAGGTTGGGCAAGCTTGGTTGGCGTTCCTGTGAAGTCGATAGAAGCCTCGTGTTCTTGTGATGAGTTTCCGTGCAGGAAAAGTACGTCGCGACCATCAATGACACCAGCGAAGAAAATGGAAGCTGTGGAGTAGAGAACTTTGGAAGAGGCACCGAACGTATAGTCCGTAACGATGACTTTAGATTCACGTCCTCCGAGTGTGATCGCGCTCGCTACAGTGGGTATCTGGAGATTACCCGCACTGGTAGTAACGTTCAACTTGAAGGTAGTAATAGCACTGATGATCGTGAGAACAAGTCTGAGCTACACGTTATCCGCATGACTCACGTAGAAGTAGAATCACTCTGACGGGCAATGAAGAACTGAGTGCCCGTGTCCGGGTTCCTCAAAAGCGTGACGAATGCCGCTCTGTTGGTGGAAACAGAAAGTCCAGTCGAGGCGTCGGCGATCCAGTCGGTCTTGTAGAACCCGGGAGAGCTCCGAAGGAATAGACCTTGTCGCTTGAGCTCGTCAAATTTGGTGGCCAAGTCACGCGACTCGGTAAACTTCAGATAAAACAAGTCAGCCCTACAGCTTATGGAAACGAAATGCATGCTCACGGAAGCTCCATAATCATATGAGGTGTAGACGCCGGGGAATGGGATACCACCCCAGGAAGTTCCACTGATCAGCACAAGCATCAAATCGTGTTATCAACAAGAGGATTAACTTCGTTCCATACCCGTATAACATGTAATAGTTGATCAGCTTCGCATTACTCGCCCATAGTTGCAGGTTGAAGACAGATTGGAAATCTGGCCCAGTTAGCTGACGGCATGGGGCATATCCTGATAGGAAATATGAATGAATAATTCACGAGTCTGTACGGAAGTCTTACCAGGAGCTGTAGGTCCCCAAGCGTCAAACGAGCCACCCTGGAACTCTGAGTGTAAAGTTGAGTGAGAAACCCTGTAAAGCAAGCGATCGAGAACATACCTGGGATGTACCAGGCTTGAGACGGATTAACCTGGGCGTGATATTGTTGGTAGTTTGTCGTGACACCTCTCCACACGGTGGGATTAGAACAATCAAAGCCTTGCGGGTAAGAATCGAGCCTGGAGCTGATTTCAGTACCAACACATAGAGATTATGAGGGAAGAATTGTACCCATAAAGGTCCACCGCACCCTAAAAAGCCATCAAAACCCCAAAATGAAGCGATGGAGCGCATATACTCACAGTTCCATTGATGAAGTTTCTTCCCTGGCCTGGATCATTGTATGTCAAAGGTACGACAATGTCAGAGGCATGATATGCCGCTTCCAGCTCGGCAAAGTACTCAGCATGGCTGGCGGGGTTCTGCGAGTACTCATTGTCGATTTGAATGGCTGTCGTTCACGCGTCAAGTCTTCAAAAAAACTACGCATACATGAACCGAACACTCACCAATTACCGGGCCACCATTGTTGATTTGATTCGGGGCCGTTACGTTGATAATGCCCTGGATGTAATCCTGCCATGCAGCCTTCCAATCCGTGTCGTTCGTACGGAGGGTTCCTGCGACTTCCGTAGTTGCCCAGTGGGCAATACCTCCGGCTGTGGTTTCGGCATTGATGTACTGGAAACCATGAGTGTGAAAGAATGCCAAGGAGCTCTCGGAGACTCACAGGTCCTGTGATGATCGTCAGCTAAATTGCCCGAAAAGGGGGGGTGAAAAACTCACCAGGGCGTAGAACGACCCAAACACCGGCGGCTCTCGCCGCGTCATAAAGAGGCTGTAGGGCACGGAAGCTATTGAAATCCACGACACCAGGAGCCGGATTGATAAGACCCATATGGGTATAGACGCTAACACCATTTAAACCCGCCGCTTTGACTTTCTGAAGAATGTCTGGCCAAAGAGACGGCACTGGAAGCCGGAACGTATGGAACTCGCCCGAGCTGATTCACAACGTTACTGATCGCCCAACTCTGCCGATATATGACGAGTACTTACTATAAAAACACTCTCTGACCCTTCAGAAACAGACTGTAATTGTCAAACTGGACATCAGGGGTTCTAGCATCTGTAGCGCGGGAGATTGTTGAATGGGATGACCTCGCCGTGACCATTGAGGACACCGAGAAAGACATCAAGACCAACAAAACCGTCGCCAGGCATGTTCCGGTCCACAACCACTTGGATCCTTCGTTCCCTTTCATCTTGGAGTCTCGGTTACGCGCTGCGGGGTGCGAATACTGGTCTTGCCTCTCCCAAGCGGGTTGTTTTTCGAATGGCTCCCAGGGCGGCGTATTTGTATGTGGAGGTGAGAACAATGAATCTCGCTTTAACGGCGCCAGGTTTGTCCCATGACTAGATCTTTCCATGGTGGAGAAGCAAGCGAAGAATGTGCAACACTTCAATTACCACGTCCGGCTAAGGCGCGGTCCGCTGACGCCCAATGACGTTACCAGAGCCCGACTCGATGAAAGCCTAAACAAGCGCCAATACATGGTTGAAATCGACCAGGTCTCCGTTTTTATTGAGTTTTTTAGGAGGGTTGAGAACAATACAGGGAACGGTCGAACGGCGACGTAACGAGAGTAGCGGAAAGTCCTTGGCCGTTCAATTTGCGATATTCCATCAGCGTGAGAATTCAACGAGATGATTTGTCGAATCATATTCATAAAGCACGCCTTCTAATCTCTTCTCACATGAGCCCCCATCTGGGATCGACAGACGAAGCAATCGATTTCGGAATTATTTATACAAACAACTAATATACCACATGTAACAAAAAAGCAGAGACAGAAAGGAACAACTACGATACAACAAACAATATATGAATGATAAAGATATTTTTACAAGAGCGATTTCTGTAAGGGTGATTTTCTCTAAAGCGCTTGCCCGGAAGGAGCTTTTCTGTAGGACGAGTTAACATGTATTTCTCAAAGAGAATAACGAGAGAACATACTTCGATCCCGTGCCAGGATGGAAGGAGTTGTACGGGAACTCGTCTTTTGCGTAGTAATATGCCTCCTGAGGCACATCCTGCAGTACACTTCTCCCTCGTGCATGGCGCACTGGAGGAGTAAATTTATCCCAGCCATCGATATCATTTGGTCCCATACTCGGCATACGAGTCCCAAGATGAAACATATTCGTGTGGTTTGTGGTGTTGTCCTCCTGTTCAGTCCCTCGACCACGAACCTGACGACGGGTGTTGAGGCTGGTGATGGGAAACCATATCGTGTAAGTTGGAGCACGAGAGAGAGAGAAACATGACAGACTTACGTTGCCATGAAGGAAATAGCATACACTGAGCGGCCGTTTAGCCTACGATCTGACGTATTACGGAGGTTGCTCACATTTGCTCAAGATAAAGTAGAAAGCGATGAAATCGAGATTAGTATCAGGCATAACATTGTACTGTAACATTGTGAGCTGGGGTCTTCCATTTTAACAAATTAGCCTTACGAGGATAACAGTAGCCATGCTGATGGTGCTAAAAATTCATGGCATCAGAATGAGCACTCTAGCATTTGAGGGCTGCTCACCTCGTCAGAACACCTGTGTTAATTGCATAGTGACTTAGCATATTCACGAGAGAATCTGAGCTAAAGAAATAGAAAGCCTGTTAGTCGGCATCAACATGGCGAATGGAAAAGTTGCAACACACGTCTGGTACCCCGTCCGCAGTCGGTTCAAGAAGAAGCATAATGTCGCAGCAGTCACAATGTCAGTGAGAACACCTGTTCCCAACGATACCGTTCCAAGGACCTTATCAAGACATCAGACAAAATTGTCAATCCCCTGTGGGACCTACTACACACCTGCAGATCTCGCGCAGCAAAGATACTTGGAAGCTGGAAACTACGGGATTCTATGAGCACCGTGATCCCCAAAGGTTCAAACAGAGCACTACGAACGCTTTAATAGCATATGCTAGTATAGTAAAATGGGCGCAAAAGAGCACGCCCGGTCAAAAGAAGCTCATCAGACTCGAGTTGGATACACATACCGGTGGCCAATCCCAATTGTGCAAAGGCCAATATCAGCTAAAATACACTACCATCAACACCTCCAGACGACTTCGAAAATCAAGGACAACGCGCTCACAATCAAACCGGTGATCCAGATGTTACGGCCGCTGACTGTTACCGAGACCCGGTCGAAATTAGTTTTCTTGGTAAAAAGTGACCAGAAGGGGAAAGATCAGGACTTACACCGCCACACTCTTAGGCCGAAATAACTGCGTTGCGCGCACAAGGTGTCAGAAAATTCTCAGCGCCTTTGGAGGACGGGTACCTACGTCTTGACAATCGTTCCCACAATAGACTAAGGACCAATCACCTATTGCTCTCCACATGTTTGATTTTACGAAATAAATTTACTTACCCCGAATAAGATTTGAAGCTGAAATATGCGGAAATATGTTGATCAGTGAATTCGTTGAAGAGGGTGTATACATACGATTATAGACCTATGTAGAACGTAAGTCAATCGTCTGCGGAATTGTGATGGGGTTTGTTCGACACACCAAGTCATTGACGCCTCGATGAGCACCTCCCAATCCCCCCAAGACTGAATGCCATAGTAATATACGAGTTGTCCAGTGAACATCGAGTCCGCAGTCTCTAATACCCTTGAACGTTCTTAGCGAACGAAGAAATCGGTGTGTTTTGAAATATCCGTACGTTATTATGGCCACCTATGTATAATGAATTAACACGAGAGTCGCGACTAAATGACCGTAAGACGCACCGTAACCTTGAAGATTGTTTTATCCAGCGGGTACCCGCGGAAGTAACGGAAAACCTGAGTTATCAGGATCCCATATACAACGCACGCAACAACGAATCCAACGAAGACAGCCCCAAGAGTATGGCTAACCAACGGCCTAAACGCATCCATATTCGCGCTGTCCATCTTCGCCAACGAGTCCCAAGCCTTGAAGCAGAGTAACAAACGACTGTGAACTAGAGAAGAACAGAAAAAGAGAGAACGAAAGACCAGTGCTAATGCGTGTGGGGTTGACAAAGACCAAAAGCTGCAGCAGGGATATTTAACTTGTAATTATAGCGTCTAACGTACAGGACACAACAAGCATATGAGAGTATGGCTTCCTATCTCATCGATTATGATGCTTCTTGGCCGCCCCTGCGTTATTCAAAACAAAGTGCGGCTGCAAACGGCTGCCGCTCAATCGAAGTTGAGCTCCTCCCTTGAGCTTGTCTCACGCGATGGCATCGCAATAGATGTCTACTATATCGGGATGGCCTAGAATCGCCGAGCCAGGTTGCTGTTGGTCGCTATGATTCCGGGATTCCAAGGGGAGTGAAAAATTAACTTTGTCATGGAACAGCGGGAAGAGGTGGATTTCCATTTTTAGACGCGGGGGAATGGAATGGACTGGTGATCGCAGATGACCGCTCAGCGGGGTTCGTTGATCTAGGGCGCTGCACCATGTGGTACGCCCTTCGTTGGACGAGGCTCGCCCATATCGCAGTCACCGAACGCGACAATGGGCGGTTGGCTTTTACATCTCTAGGCGATAGAGATGAATTGTTTGATGAGCGTACAACTACAACGGTAAAAGGAATACCCAGTCAGATGGAAATACACATCTCAATCGGGGAAGAACTCACATTGTAAGGTCTTCCGGTGCCAAGGTGACGCAGCCTCTCCCTTGTTTCGAATATCTCGTGCAGATATATGTCCCGACAATCGTGACAGCAAGATGCTAAGAGATTAGTTTTCAGTGGCGCAGAAAAAAATAACAGGGACGGATTGAAAACATACCGACTCGCCCATTTCAGTAGTTTTGGGTCCGAGTTCGCTATGGCATCTGTACACTTCTGTAAAGCATCTAAGTCGACCATCCGACGACAAGAGAAGAGCCTCTAACTGCTGTCTTGGCTCGACTCTGCTGAAATTGATAGGATCGGCAGCCCTCGAAGTATGCCGTTCCGCTAAGGCTGGCTCTCGCGCGGACCTTGACAAGACCGGACCGTTGCTGTCATAATGAACAGTCTGACATTTTGCCGATACTTCCATCAAGGAGATAAGCAGGAGCAGAAGGTGTTAGTATTTGCCTATTCGGCACCCCATTGTAAAAGAGAAATTGCGTCAGCATCCTCAATTTCGATGAAAATTTGTTGTGCAGCACATACGAGGCAGCAAGAATCCATGCGTATGCGCTACCCTCCGTATCAAACGCAATAGCTGCAAACGAAAATTGGAATATGTGAGACGAGGGCGCAGGAAACGCAAGCAATCGTTTCAACTCACGACATGGCAAAGAGTCAAGCTATGCCCATAGCTAAATGGTACTTGAAGCTTGAGCACTCAGTCCGTTTCCAACCTCAGTCGCTCAGGACAAGGTGCATCACATGGGAACGAGTTACTTCATTCGAAATAACGCGTGACGTCACAGCAGACAACAGCGCGTCTGTGACACTGGACCGTGTCTGACTTGCTCGTCGTCTACCATGGGTATCAAGGGGCTTACAGGGCTTATTTCTCAACATGCACCAGCTGCTATCAAGGAGCACGATATTAAGACTCTCTTTGGTCGAAAAGTCGCCATAGATGCCTCTATGTCAATATACCAGTTCCTTATAGCCGTACGGCAGAAGGACGGCGAAATGCTCACCAACGATGCTGGCGAAACGACGAGTCATCTCATGGGATTCTTCTACAGAACAATACGCATTGTGGAGAACGGTATTAAACCTGCTTACGTGTTTGATGGAAAACCACCCGATCTCAAGAAAGGAGTCGTATGTGTCCAGTTGATCTCGTTCTAGGCGAGCGCTTATAATTTCCAGCTGTCGAAACGATTTGAGCGACGTGAAGAGGCTAAGGAGGAGGGAGAGGAAGCTAAGGAGACAGGGACAGTGGAAGAAGTGGACCGACTCTCCAGACGGACAGTAAAGGTCACAAAGCAACACAATGAAGAATGCATAAAACTCCTGAAGCTCATGGGAATTCCCGTCGTAGTCGTATGTCCATTTTGAGAGAGAATTTGTACCCTTTAAACACTTTCATAGGCACCTTCGGAGGCAGAGGCGCAATGTGCAGAGCTCGCTCGTGGCGGCAAAGTAAGCATTCGCCGTCTCGCTTTGACTCTGCTCACATTTCATTAGGTCTATGCAGCCGGATCAGAGGATATGGACACCTTAACATTCAATGCACCCATACTCTACCGACATCTCACTTTCTCCGAGGCTAAGAAACAACCTATCAGCGAAATAAATCTCCAAGCCACCTTGAAGGGCCTCGACATGACCATGGGCCAGGTCAGTATTATGTGACGTCATCATATATATGTTTACTGAATCAGCTCCAGTTCATCGACCTCTGTATCTTACTAGGCTGCGATTACCTTGAGCCAATCAAGGGCGTTGGTCCTAAATCTGCTCTCAAACTTTTGCGAGAACATGGTAGTCTCGGAGCTGTCATCGCGCATCTGAGAGAGAAGTACGCTTCGTCAGTTTGCCAATCGACCTTATTCTCATATCATTCCCTTAGAGAGGCTGAGAAGAAAGCGACAGTTGTGTCTGAAGACGAAGCAGAGGAACCTGCTCCTACGTCAGACGTCGAACCAGAAGAAGATACACCGAAGAAAAAGCCAAAGAAGGGCAAAGGCAAGGGAACCGGCGGGGTTAGAATACCAGAAGATTGGCCATGGGAAGAAGCCAAGAAACTCTTCGAGCAGCCCGATGTTGTACCGGCTGATCAAGTGGAGGTGGGTTGCACCTTCCCTTCTTAGTGCCCTTTTCAATGATCCATTACTTAGCTTGAGTGGAAGAACCCTGACGTCGACGGTCTGGTGCAATTCCTCGTTACAGAGAAAGGATTCAAGTAAGCCGCTGATCCCTCTGCTTTACTTCCTGTCACGAGTCACCCGTTTCAGTGAAGAACGTGTTCGTAAAGGTGCAGAAAAGCTTCAGAAATTCTTGAATACCAAACAGCAAGGTCGTTTGGATGGCTTTTTCGCCGTCAAACCCAAGGATAAACCCGCCCCTGCAGCTAAGGCCGTTGCAAAAGCCAAGGGAACAAAACGGAAGGTGAGCAGAAACGTCTCCCTAGCCGATCCGATTTGGGCTGATTACGCTATACAGGGCGACGATAAAGCAGAAACAAGTGCAGGCAAAAAGGCAAAGCGGAAGTAATCCGATCTTCCCGAGTGCTATTCCCATGATTTCAATTTAAGTATATTTGTGTAACATTTTTGCTGTAATACCTTTCTTGTTGCTTTCAATAAATAGGGTGTCCCTCTTGTGATGGAAGGTTTGATTGAGACTTTGAGAAGAAAGTGATAATCAACGGACTCGCTTAGCTGCGAGTGATGTGCCGCTTAGAGAGATGCTTGGAACCCTGTACTGGTCGGCAAACAGCTCTGTCCATGGTCGCTATTAAGCGAACTCTCGCTTAAGGATCTAAACCAAATGGATGGCGCGCAACGAAGATGCAGCGTCCAAATCAAGTCCATATCAGAGATCAGGTTCGGATTATTCTCGCGATTGGCAAATTGCAATTGGCCCAGGCCCTTTTGTGCCTTTCCCCGAACATAGACTTCGGGGTGACTGGGACTTGGAAGATATTCTTCAATGAATTCGGGCCGTGATAGAACTCTGACTACAAACAAGGGAACGAGGTAGAGAGCAGGATTGACAGTCCAGCTCCATGAAATTGAATGAAGTTTCAGTTTCGTCGACAGTTCTTCCTGAAGCTACAATAAAACATATCGAAAGATGGGTGGGATAGTGGGTTACATTATGAAAATCATCTGTCAAATCAAAATGAGACTGACCTTCACGCGAGCCTGCGTACGATTAGACTGTAGCGTCCCGCTTATCTGGCAGCGGTTTCGTTCAAAAGATTGACCTCACCTTCGCGGAGGGTGTGATATAAATAACTCCCAGTCTTCATACTTTTCGCGGAGCCTCGAACCTTCCAGACGGTTTCGAGTATCAACAAGTCAATTTTCTACATACACAACTATACATAATCCAGCACCTGGAAACGCATCTTCCGTGACCTCCTTTAAACGAAGTAATCCATATCCACCCAGCTAGCATAGTCACTTCCGACGGCACTAGAGATAGAGTAGGCTGATGCTTGTGACGAAGAAAGAACCGTAGCGAAACTACTGTCCTCACTTTCGCGGAGTGAGTGATATAAATAACTCTCACAATCTTCATACTTTTCGCGGAGCCTCGAACCTTCCAAACGGCTTCGAGTATCAACAAGTCAATTTTCTACATACATAACTATACATAATCCAGCACCGGGAAACGCATCTTCCGTAACCTCCTTTAAACGAAGTAATCCATATCCACCCAGCTAACATAGTCATTTCCGACGGCACTGGAGATAGAGTAGGCTGATGCTTGTGACGAAGAAAGAACCGTAGCGAAACTCGGACGAGAAGCACCACTGACACCACTTCCGGTAGTGTTGTATTCTGCGAAGAAAACGTTGTCGGTCCTAGGGTCACCTGAGTTCCATTGGGACCAGAGAGCTTTGTTGAACGGGGCGGTGACAATTGTGTTTTTAAAAATGACCCTATTGAAAATGATCGATGATGAGTCAACGCGTGGTCAGAGGTTCGAAGGCTGAAGTATTTTGGAAAGTTGGAGAGAAAGATGTGGATAGAAAGCTTACTTGGCGAAATCTATGAAAGCATACCAATGATCTTCAGCAACAGGGCCTTTTGAACTGATTTGAAGTGGAAGACTTACTGCCCCATGGTCTACCAAAGTATTGTTTATTAGTGACGTTAGAGAAGGCCCCAGACGCCGTCACAATGCTATTTGCATTGAAAACGTCTAAGGGATTGAAAGAGTGGTCAGCCAATCCCTGGTTTTTGAAGATCGAGATTTGGATAAGTATTACGGATAGAAAGCTTACTTGGCGAAATCTATGAAAGCATACAAATGATCTTCAGCAGCAGGGCCTTTTGATCTGATTTGAAGTGGAAGACTTACTGCCCCATGGTCTACCAAAGTATTGTTTATCAGTGACGTTAGAGAAGGCCCCAGATGCCGTCACAATGCTATTTGCATTGAAGACGTCTAAGGGATTGAAAAAGTGGTCAGCCAATCCCTGGTTTTTGAAGATCGAGATTTGGATAAGTATTCACAGCTACCCGAATCATCAGACTCGCGTCCATTTGCAGTGACATATCCTGAACCCTTGACTGCAATGGTGTTTCCTCCAAAGTATGCCAATGCATGTCTGCCGAAAATGAAGTCCACAGCACCCTAGGCAGAATATTCAACACGATGTGAAACAGTCATCTGAAGGGCTAAAATACCTCGATGTACCCCCGGAGATACACCTGAGTGCCTTGATTCGCGTAGAGTGTGTCCTGGTATCCGTAGAATCCACATGCGTAGAGACCAGCTTTACTTCCATATTGACTGATTGCAATGGCCTGAGAGCCAACACCGAATGTGTTTTTCACATTCACATTGTACATCTTGAAGTTGTCTTTGTGAATACGAAGAGTGCCACTTGCATCGTCCGAACCCGCTTGACCAGCATCCACACCGGCTTGAAGGTTAACCTGG
>KQ962822.1:32766-53487 GCA_001563735.1 Leucoagaricus sp. SymC.cos
GGAATTGGAGAAGGTTTGAAGCTTAAATGTTCACTTGACTCCACGTCTCGATTCTAGCTTACCGCCGCAACATGAGTCAGATTGATCATGATACCCGCCAGAATTGTCCTATCCCCTGCTGTCCCGGAAAGAACGGTGACGACGCTATTGTGTTGGCAGCAGCTGTCGCAAAGGTTTTCAGGAATATCAAGCCATGGAACAGGGCTTCAAGGTTTGTCCTTGTCCAGTGGTAGGCGCGTCAATCAGCTAACAAGGGTTATGTGTTCAGTGATCATTAAAGCCATCCAACTACAAAGCCAACGTTTCAAGGAAGCAGTCGATTTGAGCGTCAACACCACCGAAGACGGCCTCTTGATGCTTGGAGAAAGTGCCCTAGTCCAACGAGCGGCAGCCAGGAAAGCATCAATCAAGGAAATACATTCCGACGTCGGAAACCTCGTGAGGCTAGCCAACGAAGGGTTTGACCAATTGGAGTGCAGAGCTTGGGTGGTATCTTTGAATGCTTTCTGGAGGCAAGCAATAGGCATGGTATTCGTGCTGATGATGGTCAACTCACACTCTTCCGACAAATAGCTTGACTCTGACACCGGACCGCTCGCGGCCAAAGCAGCTCAACTGCCTACATAATCGGAAACAGCAAAGGGTACAACCGTGTCAAGGCGCGAAGGGCATTGCACAGGCTGGAAATGTCATGATGTAGGGCACAATGCCACTCCTTATTACGTTACACACTCTTCCGGGAAGCGACAGAAATAGGGATGGGTGGTATATACAAGCCACCTGTGCATCGTGAATGAGAAATTGATCCGAAATTGTGGTGACAGGATTTGCATGGCCTTTAGTTCGAGACCAAGAGAACATCCAGTTAGGCGAGGCATTGGCCACATTAACTAGGATCGCGGCCGACATCGCTCAAGCTCGGGAACGGATGACCAAGTTGGTCGTATCATTGAGGAGCATCAAGAAGAAAATGACCAATTTACAGGAACAAATGCGGAGGAAAGATACGGTAACGGAGGAGCGTTTGAAGACGGAAATCGGAGAGGATTAGGTAGAGGTAGTTACACAGTACAAGGTGGGATAAGGTACGCAGACCATGGATTCTCCCCGGGGCTTGGTTCTCACTGAGCTGTATCGTAACAGATTTTCGCCATCTAGGAATATTACCAGATCAATTCTGTGATAGACGTCAACTTGAAGGAGGTTCGCTGCCCACAGCATACTTATTTAGCTTCGGCATGTCCTAACCTGGATACGATAGGTCGACTTCAGGGTCACGTTGAGAGACCTGGAAGCGCAAGCACTCAAGATGAAGAATGCGATAATTCAACTGGAAAGCATCGTCAAACTTACCCATAGCATTGGAGAGGGCAGAAGACAATTCCAGATGGCAGGAAACACCATACGAGAGATCTTGACCGAAGAATTCGTCCAGCTGATCTCAATACTTGAAGGCGTCAAGAAGAGTGCCAAGAAGAGCGTATTCCGGAGGAGTCCCGGATCCAGAGGCACAGGCTCGACAAGAGTTGCGCAACTTGTTCGGAAGAACCGAAGGCTGTATGCACGTGGTTGTCCGAAATATCCATAGTTTCAATACCATAGCAGAGGACCAGCTGGACACGAAGCGCCTCGTCCGAGCAGCAGCGAAGCGGGCTTTCGCCTCAAGCACAGACGAGCCTGAAGCCTATTCGCAGGAGGACACGATGCATGTATTCTCGGGATTTGTCGAAAAGGGCTTTTGGAGTATCAAGATTTGCGAAGTATTGGTGCTTGTCGGCGTAGTGTTCGACGAAGCACAGTTTTTCACAGGTAAGCACCCTCGAGGGGGCTCTGATGACTTGGAGCAAGCCCTCGAGGGTGCGCATCAAGCCTTGGCTGAAGTCAAAAAAGAGCTAAGCGACGACAAAAGATGGAAGTTCGTGTAGATATATTATTGAATGATTCATTTGCATTAAGTATCTATGATCTCTTCGGTGTCTGTTAGCTTTCGCTTATCTGTACAAAATGGATGACTGATGATTCACGAACCAGGGTTGTGAGATGATGGTGGTCATAGGGAAAGTGATGAGCGTTTGTTCCTATTTTGACATCATTCATTCATGCTGTATGGTCTCCTTCTGAACCAACTCAGAGGAAACCACGACAAGGACAAAGACAAAGACGGCAACGACAGCACCCCTAAACCTCATCTAGACTCCCATTCCACCGCTACCGACCCCACTCGCGACCAAGTCACACGTTCTAGAAAGAATACTACCGGGCAGTCACCAGCGAAAACCCCACCACCGAAAATGGCTGGAAATAATCTTTACGAACGCCTCGAAGGAGGTCTTGGACCGCAGAGAGGTTCAGGTGGCCGACACAACTGGAAGAAGTACGCAATAATCGCCGGGTTGGTTATTGGAGTACTATGGTTTGCTGCGCCGCGCCGCGAGAACTACTTGGGCTGGAACAAGGATAAAGGTGCGTCTTTTGACCACTTTACTGAACCTGTGTGGCTGACGGTGTGAAGATTTACCCTCAGCGCCGTACGACGATGACATAGAGAAGGTCCCGTCTCCTGGGCACGATACCAGCAACGAACCTTCTAATAATGTCGTTCACCCTACTTCGTGGGACAATGACCCCGACCCATCGAAAACTACCCATTGTACAACACCGTATTCACCAAACTCCCGTCTAGTACAATACGCTATGATGATCGACGCCGGTTCAACGGGTTCCCGTATTCACGTTTACAAATTCAACAACTGCGGCTCATCACCGGAATACGAATACGAAGTCTTCAAAATGATAAACCCTGGCCTTTCTCACTACGCTGGGAAACCAGAGGAAGCGGCAAAAAGTCTAGATGTTCTTCTTGACGAAGCCGTCCGTGTTATTCCCAAGAGCCTACAAAACTGCGCTCCAGTTGCCGTTAAGGCGACAGCTGGCCTTCGCCTTTTACCTGGCTCGCAGAGCGATGATATCCTTCACGCCGTGGAAAATCGTCTCCACGACAACTATCCATTCCCACTCATAGAGAAAGATCCGGTGGTTGTGATGGACGGAAAGGAAGAAGGCGTCTACGCCTGGATTACTGCCAATTACCTTCTCAATACCATTCGTCCCGACACCCCGAAGAACACCCCAACATACGCAGTCCTCGATCTCGGAGGTGCTTCGACACAAATTGTGTTTGAACCCGTATTTTCTTCGAAAGATGGACGGCTGGAGGAAGGTGAACACAAGTACGACCTCACATTCGGAGGGAAGAAGCGGACACTCTACCAACATTCCTACCTAGGTTACGGGCTCATGAGAGCACGTAGACATGTCCACAAACTTGTTGATTTCATGTCTTCTATCCGGATAGCACCCTCCAACAAGGAGACAGAACATAACTTTGTGGGTAACCCTTGTCTTGCCAAGGGTACTCGAAGAATCGTAGAATTCGACAACGGCGCCACAGTTACTTCTCGTAACGTCACCATGGATGGCGATGATATTGGTTCTTTCGAGGCTTGTGACCGTATTATCCAGCTCGTCCTCGCGAAAGATGCGTGAGTGCCACTCTTGTGTCCAGTGAAACGCTGATACTAATAAGTGCCTTTCTAGCATTTGCGAGCTCAAGCCTTGTTCCTTCAACGGCATGTACCAGCCCTCTCTCCTCGATACCTTCCCCTCCGGCAAAGTCTTCCTCCTCTCTTACTTCTATGACCGCATCTTCCCTCTCCTCTCAACGTCCCAAAAATCCAAGTCAAAATCCCTATCAGAACCTACACTCAATGTATCAGTTATCGCCAATTTAGCCGATCTTGTATGTCGAGGTCGGACGGAATGGGTTAAGCATTGGGGTTCTGATGGAGAGTTGATGGATGAGTTGGAAGGACGGCCAGAGTATTGTTTGGATTTGACGTTTATGCATGCGCTTTTGAGGATGGGATATGAGTTTGAAGATAACAGGGAGGTTATGATTGGGAAGAAGATTGATGGAACGGAGTTAGGCTGGTGTTTGGGTGCGACGATTGCGATTGTTGGTGGAGAGTTGACCTGTAGAGCATGAGGTTGCTTGATGTAATCTGTCCTTTCGTTAAACCCTGTGTGACCTTTCCGGGATTTTTTTCTGTTTTATTAATAATTATCACCACACTCTCATTACGAGCTACCCGTTATTTTGGTTCTCGCATATCACCGATCTCTTCTGGCCAAAAAAACAAGGGACAGATATCTTGCACTCAATGCCTGGACTTAGTGAACCCCCATCAACTACCTACACTGACAACAACGTAGTAAATCATTAACATAGAAAGGGCGGAGGGCAGGCTCAGCCATCAATAATCTTCCTGCTATACACAATGGATCATCAAGAAAACACTGTCTACGCTATGATGACGTCTTTATCCCAGTTTCTGAATTGGAGTTCGACCAAGTGCAGTGAGTGAGGTTGGGGTGCCTCTGTTAGTTGGGTCGAACTTTTGGTACACTGCCTCGATCAACCAAAGTTCTGGGACTAATCATACGATACGGGCTCGAGGCCAGTAGGCCGTCACTGATAACACTTTGAGCCGCCTTCTTGAATTCTGTTTTGAGGGTGTTTTCTTGTTCTAATCTGATACTCCTGATGACCTTCGCTCAGCCCCCGCCGCGTCTTGATGCCGTCCGGACAGGAACAACTTTATCAGTGACCAAGTTTGTGACAGCTAACGGGCTTTTCGCTGTTTTTCGCTTCTTGTTCTAATCTCAGTTCCTACTACTACCCCTCATTCGACCTCTGACCAAGTAGCTCATGTTGACTGGGATATTCTGCATATCCATACGGTGTAGCCGCGGCATCAACAAAGGAGCATGGCTCTCCCGTTCAGAGATTGTTAGAGCACAAGTCGAAGCATTACAACACACAACAGAAGCTCTAGAAGGAAGATGTGCCTGATGCACCATGCAGTCGGTATTTGTTCGCTCGCAATTGTAATTAATAGATAAGTTGATGGATCGTCCCAACGTGATTGCACGGTTAAAGCTTACTTATCTGCTTCTGGCCTAAGAATAGCGAACTGTGTAGGTCAAGGTGGGTCTGCAAGACTCAGGAACATCTGGGACTGAAAATTTGTCCGTAACCAGTATAAGTAAAAGCAAACACATATCTGTCAACGAAACTGACTTCTCACCGCGGACTATCAACGTCCGCAAGAGCAACATTTAACCAGAGACGGCAACCAGTCCGATAAACAACACTTGGGCCATGATTACCTTCTATGATCTTGCTAGAAAAGAAGGCGTTGGCCCATTCTCTCCAAATTTATGGAAAACGAGGTGGGCATTGCAGTCTTCCAAGATTTTGTTCCATTGACCTAGTATCTCGCCAGAAACGCGCTCAAATATAAGAAACTCCCATACAAAACAGTTACTATCGAGTACTGTGATGTCGAGACGGAAATAAAGAAGCTTGGAATCCCACCCAGTGGGGTTAGACCTGACAATTCGGGCCCGTTCTACACAGTCCCCTCCATCATTGACCACACAACCAACACTCCTGTGACGGACTCTTACAAAATCGTGGAATACTCGGACAAAGCCTACCCTTCGGCACCTCCACTCATTCCCAAATGGTCAGAAGCATTCCAAGCCCACTCATGCGTCCCCTCTTCCAAATTTTAATCCCTAAGGTCCCCACGGTTTTGAATCCACGAAGCGCTGAGTACTATGTTCGTACTCGCCAAGCGTTGTTCGGCAAGCCTCTCAGTGAGATGGAGCCCAAGGGAGAGGCACGTGTGAAAGCTTGGAAGAAGGTTGAGGAAGCGTTTGATATGCTCAATGGCTGGTTGAACAAGAGCTCTGGTCCGTTCTTTATGGGCAAGACTATCAGTTTTGCCGACTTTGTTGTTGCTGCCATGCTCAAGGGTTTTGGCACCTGTACTGGCTTTGAGAGTGAGGAGTTCCGGCAGATCTCGGCGTGGAGTGATGGGAGGTGGAAAAAGTTCTTGGGCGACTTGGAACCCTATGCCAGTGTTGAGAACACCTATGGTTCCCGCTTAACTAGCTTAGTTAGGCTGTAGGAAAGGGGCACCTCCTACAGCACCGTTGAAGTATGATTAAAGTATTGTCCAACTCCCTAAAAACAAGTCCCGTGTGACGTTGACCCGGAAACTGTGATCACACGCTTAATCAACGCCGGTTTGGACGTGTGGTCATGGTCGCTGCCGACGTCTTGTAGCACATTCTCGTCCCTCATATGAGTAATCGATGTAGTGTCCATTAAATACATCCCCTTAACTGTAAGTGGTTGCTAGAACATAGGAGACACCCTTTTGACTTCCACCACTTGTTATGCGATCATACCTTATATTACTAGATCATTTTTGTACATCTTATCTTATCTTGTTTGTTCCTCTCGTCATCGCATAACCAAGCAAAGTCATATTAGGCTATAATGATATCTTATCCAATGTGTATATACAAGGGAATAAAGCACGGTGGAGAGTATCGCGGAGTATGTAGCCAAGTAACGCCGAAAAAGCACATTTGTTCCTTGCGCGTTTGGGCCTCGTCCCACGAAGAGATGATGGCCCTGAAACCGAAGCCAGCCTAGAGCCTTGTCGCTCAATAAGGTCAACAAGTCCTCGATCGCACTCGACAGATTGCGTAAAAAGCGAATCCAGAGGACATTTGAGCGGGGGGAAGTATTTCACAGGGAAGAGAGGGTTGAGAAGCGCTTCAGCGATTATATTACAGGACTCTTAACACCCGTATCCGTTCAGCGTTTTTAGACTGCGTGCCATACTCTGCTTCATGCATCGATGACTTTGAAAAGTCATGGTGCTCGAGCGTAAGAGACTCGGGGCCGTGTGTGCTGCTCCAGATATCACGGGGAACATTATTGGGAGCAGGAACGGCGGATGCATCAAGGATACCAGAGTTCAAACTACGAGCAGAAAATAAAATAAAAAGGGCGTACAGGACTCCCAAACACTTTGTCAACGCTGTCATTGGCAAGAAACATTTCCGACTACAAGCAGCGGCGACTGAGTATTGAAAAGAGGAGGGAGACAGAATGCAGGAGCGGAAAAGAAATCAGCTAGTTTCAATGATACTTCGCCAGTCATGCGGTGAGACAGAAAGTCGAGGACATCAGGAAGACCGAGAACGACACTGGGCGAGTCGACGATGGCCGGGGAAGCGCCCAGATGTTATCTAGAACACGTGACATACATTCTTCAATTTCCCACGCGTTGAAAGCGTTTCGTTTTTGTCCGGTACCTGGACGTTTTCACTCCACAGACTTCGCAATCGCCATTTCCAGTTCTTGCCTTACTCTCAATTCCTGTTGCTATCCCTCATTCGACCTCTGACCAAGTAAATCATGTTGATTAACATCTTCTGCATATCCATATGCAGCCACGGCCGAAACAAAATAGTACAACTCACCCGTTCGGAGATCGCTGTGGCATAAATCGAAGCATTACAGCACACGGCCGAAATACTAGAAGGAAGTCCTAGAACATGCGCCATGTAATCGGTATCTATTCGCTTACAAGTGTAATCAATTGATAGGCAGACGCATCTAATCAATGTGATTACACATTCAGAGCCCATCTGCTTCTCGAACTCCGGCTTGAGAAAATAATGAAGCATGTAGGCCAGCAAGACCCAACATCATCTGGGACTCAATATGTTCGTTAACCGGGGTAAGTAAAATATCCCTCTCAACGAAACCAACCTCTCAGCGACCACCAACGTCCGTAAGAACAATAGTTAACTCGAGACGACATCCAGTCCGATAAACAACTCTTAGACCATGATTACCTTCTATGATCTAGTTGGAAAAGAAGGCGTTGGTCCTTTCTCACCAAATACCTGGAAAACGAGGCGGGCATCGCATCCTTTCTAGATCACGTCGTTCCACTAACCTAGTGTCTCGTTCTCGCCAGATACGCACTCAACTACAAGAAACTTCCGTTCAAAACAGTTTTTATCGAGTACTGTGATGTCGAGACGGAATTAAAGAAGCTTGGAATCCCACCCAGTGGTGTTAGGCCTGACAAATCGGGCCCGTTCTACACATCCCCCTCCATCATCGATCACATAACCAACACTCCTGTGACGGACTCATACAAAATCGCGGAATACTTGGACAAAGCCTACCCTTCGACACCTCCACTTATTCCCAAAGGATCAGAAGCATTTCAAGCCGCATTTTACGATCAGTTTTTACCACTTATTCGTCCCCTTTTCCCGTTTTTGCTCCCCAAAATACCTACGGTTCTTAATCCACGGAGTGTTGAGTACTACGCTAGTACCCGCCAGGCTTGGTTCGGCAAGCCTCTCAGTGAGATGGAGCCCAAGGGAGAGGCACGTGTGGAAGCTTGGAAGAAGGTCGAGGCGGCGTTTGATACTTTCCACGGGTGGCTGAGCAAGAGCTCTGGTCCGTTCTTCATGGGCGAGACTATCAGTTTTGCCGACTTTGTTGTTGCTGCCATGCTCAAGGGTTTTGGCGTCTGCGCTGGTTTTGAGAGCGAGGAATTTAAGCAGATTCTGGCATTGAATAATGGAAGGTGGAAGAAGTTTTTGGACGATTTAGAGCCATACGCCAGTGCGAAGAATTAGGCGAGTCGACCGGCATGATTTGTTTTCGCCCAAATAACCTTAGAAATACTGTTGCAGGTTTATAATGCTGAATCATCGTCTAGATACGAAGAAATATTTTTATGATACATCTATTGATTGACATCGCTAAGAGATTGACATTCCTGTTTGTACTTTCCTATCTGAGAAGATTTAAGCATCCGGAAAAGTAGTATTCCAATGTTTTTCCGCGATCGCGTAGTTACCAAGTTCACGAGGTGCGCTTTGCCATGCTATAATTGGGCGGAGGACTGATTTGAAATTGCACGAAAACGACTGGATGACTACAAGCACTTTACTGTCCCACGGAAATGACGGAAAATAGCGCTTGACTTGAGCTGAGAAAACTTGTACCCACCATGATGAGTAATGCAATGTCATGCCGATATGCAATTGCTCTCCAACTCCCAATGCTAGCGTTCTTCGTATAAAATGGCCTGGGATCAACACATCCCAGCTCACCCCAGTCACATCCACGATTATGATTACTTTCTTCGACCTCGCTTCGGTGAACGGAAACTCACTCAAGACCTGGTCTCCAAACCCTTGGAAGACGAGGTGAGGAAGGCACCACCATCGCCTCCCATATGACTTTGGCTAATCCTTAACAAGATACGTCTTGAACTACAAGAAGTTGTCCTATAAAACTGTTTACCTTGAATACCCCGAGCTCGAACCCGAACTCAAGAAGCTTGGCATTCCGCCTAGCACAAACCCCGCCGATGGCACCGCCCTATACACTTCTCCGTCCATTGTCGACGAAGCAAACAAAAAACAAATTACCGACTCGTACAAAATCGCCGAATATCTCGACAAAGCCTACCCTGACACACCTCAAGTCATCCCCAAGGGGACTGAAGCACTTCAAGCTGCTCTCTACGACCATCTCGACCAGTTGATCATGCCTTATTGGCCCTTATTGTTGCCTATACTTCCTCCCAGGTGTATGAATCCACCAAGCGCTGAGTACTTTACTCGTACTCGCTCAGCATGGTTTGGAAAGCCGTTGGCTGATTTGGAGCCACAAGGCGAAGCTCGTACGGAGGCCTGGAAGAAAGTTGAGGCATCGTTTGACACGATTAATGGATGGTTAAGTAAGAGCTCTGGCCCCTATTTAATGGGCGAGACAGTCACTTTTTCGGACTTCGTTCTTGGAGGATTCATCCAAAGCATCAAACTCTGCTTTGGAGAGGAAAGCGAGGAATGGAAGAAAGTTCAGGTGTGGAATGGTGGGAGATGGAAGGCTTACCTGGCAAGTCTGGAGCCTTATGCCGCAGTTGAGAAGTAGGTTAGTGTTTATGAGCCTTTTATTTTGAGGTCGTGCTAATATTAGCATCCCCTCACATAGCCGAATGGGAACGAAAAGATCTCGCGTACCAGTGTTCTTCTATACATATGCAATATGTTGACTTGCGAAATCGCCAAATCGCGATCTTCCAATTTCCCTTTGACCAATTCTCAGCGCCTCCATTTGCAACCTTTCAAGATCGAGTACCCTTGTCGATTTTCTTACACGGGCTCGCCACCAGCGTTAACTTCAATGCCCACGGCTATCATACGAAGCTCTTCCAATGATCAAATTAGAATGATATCTAACGTTAAGGCCACAGCACGGAAGCCTGCCAACTCTGGCTTTCCATGATTCATCAGAAAGTCCGCGACATGCTTTTCGTCAGAAGACGCAAGGAACAGGGTGCTATGCTTGTATCTTTAGCCTGACAACTGACAAAAGCCATTCTCAATCTGAAAATAGTCTCGACAAAGGAATACATGGGAAAGACCTCTCTCGCAACTCTTGAAGGATACGTGGTATATAAGCCAGGTTATGGGATATAAGACGACGTTTAGACTGAGCATATGAAAACGTTCAAGCGGTATACTGAACTACGCTGATCCTCACAGCAAACTTGAATGAGGGCACGTCTGAACTTTCTCTCTATAATCATGAAATGAAGAAAAACAATTTGTGCAACAACTTCGCGTAAGTATGAAAGCTTGCAGACGGTTGACCAGCTTTTACCGCAACTCCGGTGATTAATCTAGCCTAGCAGTAGCTAATGTCAACGCAGTTGTCGACCTCCGGACTTCAATAAAGCCGGTGGGCAAGTCAAGGAGTCTTGCTCAGAAATGATTTCATAGTGATAACGATTTCATCAAGTTCTTATGTACCAAGCCACAAGTCTCATGCCAGACACTACCATGAATATATGCTTATATATGCTTAAAGGGGCGGGCTCAAGGGAAGCGACGATGACATGAAACTATGCAAGTGGATCCCCTCTGCGCCACTTCTATTAGCTGCCAACGACCCAATAAGCGTTTCCTGTCCCGACTCCGACAAATCCGCCGAGGACTGGAAAAGTAATGCATACCTATGCTCAAGGTAATCCTTACGGGTATTATGATGGGAAGTGGGAGGCTCCAACTTGCGCCCCATATCCGATTCAGTATGTTCCCTACAGAATGAACTGTCCAAACTCGGAGTCCCCCGAGGATTCAGCTTACCAGACCCTAGTCGCTAAATTCACGTACATTTGTAACCGATTCAACACACCCCTTGATCAACGTCTGAAAGAGGGATATGATAGGGTTATCAAGGACTCCGAGACGTCTGACAAGCACCATCGTTGGCGGGGCTTCAAGTTCCGTGATCAAGTGGTCACCCATGTTCATAGGCTTCGCAGTCCCATTGTAGTAAGTAGAAATAATATGGGAACTAGGCTTCGAAGAAAGGATGAAGATGAACCTGCCAGCATGGATGACGTGCGGGTTTGATTAATTCATGCCTACGTACAACCTGGTCTCGTGAACAACTTCTCTGTGAGAGTCATGAGTTCCGCTAGCATTCTTCACGTCGCGATCAGAGATTGACCCTTCCCTATAAGCAATGGTTCTTTCTTCAGTTAAACATAGTTGACACCTTGCTTGACTTCAAAGCTCTACAGGCTCTTAATTCCCGGATTGGTATAGTGGCAATTAACGCGAAGTGGCTCAAAGGCTACTTAAGGCTCGAACCGGAGTGGTTGGGAATCAAGACCAGTATGATTACCCTCTATGACGTTGCTTCCAAGATCCCCGACATGACAACGTGGTCGCCCAACACATGGAAAGCGAGGTTTGGCTTTGCACAAAATCGCTCTACATTTCCTTCATATTCCGCGTTTTCAGATATGTTCTCGACTTCAAGAGGCTTCCTTACAAGTTAATCGCCGTCGAATACTACGACATTGAGAAGACGCTCAAAGACGCTGGAGTTCAGCCGACGGGTAAACGGAATGACGATAGCGACCTTTATACCGTCCCTTCCATCGTCGACTCCAACACAGGGGCAAAGGTTTCGGATTCAATCAAGATTGCCCTCTACCTTGAGGAGACCTACCCGGAAACGCCGAGTATCTTCCCCCATAACAGCGCTGCCCTTCATCAGGCCTTCTTCACATATTTCAACACGACGATTACGTCTATCTGGTCTACCATCTTGCCGAGAATTCCGGAAATTTTGGATGAGAGGGCAAAGACACATTACATCGCCCTGCGCACAAAGACCTTAGGAAGGCCATTGGCAGAAATTGACCCAGTGGGAGAGGAAAGGGACGACTTATTCAGAAAGATGAAGGACGCGTTTACCATGTTTGACGGGTTTTACCAGAAGAATGGGAGAGGGATGTTCATAATGGGTGATTCGCCGGGCTTTGCCGACCTGATGATCGGAGGTGTTGTCCAGGGTCTAAAGGTGTGGGGAATGGAGAGTCCGGAGTGGAGAGAGTTTAGCACTTGGAATGGTGGAAGATGGGTCAAGTTATTGGATGCATTAGAAAATAATGGAGAGTAGAACTAATAGCTTAAAGCATCGACGAGGCTGGCAGTAGCGGATGCTCGCTTGGCAAGAGCGGCCGTTATAAGAAGCATGTTCAATTGGGGCATGTTCATTTGTTGTCTTATGACCATGAACAATTTGGTTTACAAGTCGGTACAAAATATCATAGTGCCTATGGTCACTCTGGGGTCTGTCCGTGCGGGAAGATTTTGGGGATGATTCCCAGAATTGTGATTTTGCAATTATAAACCACTTCACGCGAGGCGAAGAGTTCACCCTTTACGATCTTGCAGCAGAGGAGCCGGCCAAAACATGGTATCCAAATGTTTGGAAAGCCAGGTGAACCGGCCTCATCATGCGCTTCCGACAACTCAGGGGCGTCATTGGCTATGTACTAGGTACACGTTAAATTATAAGAAGCTTGCATATAGGCCGGTCTAGCTGGAGTTCCCCGACCTTGAGGGAGTGGCTAAGAAGAATGGCATCCCTCCTAATAGAAGGAAGGCAGATGGCGCTCTCGCATATACAGCTCCTGCTATCATTGACGAATCTCTGACTCCTACAAAATTGCGGAGTACCTAGACAAGACATACCCAGATACCCTTAAAATTATTCAACCAGGTTCAGAGGCGTTAAAAGCAGCATTCTACACTCAAACCGTGCTAATTAGTGCTCCATTATGGCCTGTGCTCTTACCAAAGATTCCTAGAATCCTAAACAAGCCTAGGGCCGAATATTACTCTCGTACTTACGCGACGAGGGTCGGCAAGCCTCCGGATCAGGTTGCACCAGTGGGAGAGGAACTAAAGCAGGCTTCGGTTAGAGCAGAGGCAGCGATTGGGTAGGTAGATATTTGGATGAAGAGCTCGTGATCTTTCTTTATGGGGGAAAATCCAACGTTTGCCGACTTTATTGTTGCTTCGATGCTTCAAGCCATAAAAACCCTGGTTGGGCAAGAAAGTGACAAGTGGAAGAAAATAGAGACACGGCATGATGGGAAATAGGCGGAACTGTCAAAGGGTCTGGAACTGTTCTCTAGATAACAGACACATGATTGCCCTGCGGGTAGCCAAATCCGATCGCTCGAATAAATGGGATATCGATCATTGTGAACATGTACTGTAAGGCTTAATCGTCTGAATTGCAAAGTCATTCTTAGCAGAGTACTAGTGAACAAACACTGGCTGACTCGAGCACCAGCTTGGCACGAACAGTCTTCATTGCGCCACTCGTGAGGAAAGACTACGTGGTTGCTTGGGATATTTTCTCTGACTCTGGTGGAAGCAACATGAATCGCGGGCTGCAGATGGTAGAACAGGAGTTGGAACGATGTTGATGCACTCGTGCCATAATTCCGAGGATTCATTTTGCCGTCCATCCTGCCATCGTCATTGGAGGGGCAGGAGATCAGAAGTTGACCCCTAATCACACTCATGATCACGATTGAACTTCTGTGGACTTTACTAAGCTTTGCCAGGTGTTGTCCATCATGGCTCCCAAACACCATCATCACACTGTTGTGGTGAAGACTTATTGCCTGAGTTCGGAGGGTTCAGAGTCAACGACGAAGAGGTATATTAAAAGTATCGAAGTCTACGATGATGGAAGTTCGAGAGTAAGAAATTAATTAAACTATTTGCCAGTGTTTGTCTGCTGCTATCCCGGACGTTTACTTTACACCGTATTTTCCTTTGATGAACTCACCATCATCATAGAATTCCTCGACCGCATATATGACACGGTCAGATAAATCAGAGAGCACACAGCCTTCATCAAATGAGCATTTCCCTTGGTCGTTCAATCAAAGTGTTTCAATCTGATGCAAGACAAAAATCTATGGGAGAGGGCTCGTAGACGCATCCGCAGAGTTGGTCGTAACCGTCGTGATTCCATTGTCGGATGGCCTGTTGCGTCGGCTGCAACCTCCCGTGCAAGTCTAAGAGCCTCTGCAGCGCTTGGACCGGCATTGATTTTAGTATGAATACCATCTAGGCCCCCTTGCAGATCCGTCACACTCTGCATAAATTCCTGCCATCGCTCCTGCACCATGGTAATTTCCTCGCCCGAAGGAGAGCCTCCTTGAAAGTTCTTTGGGTCAAATATGCGCTCCATTTCTTCAAAGTAAACGATGATTTTTCCATGGATAGCAGTATATTCCTCGGCCACTTGTTTGAACTCGTTGGTAGCTTCCAAATTCTCTCTTGTAAGGACAAGACTTGTTGCATCGGGGCCACCTTTAAATAACCATTAGCATAACAAGCAATAAGACACTTGTGACATACTCTTATTGATTACGGCTGTTAGCTGGCGGACAGTGGGTTCAATCTCCTCACTAACCTTCTTCATCTGCTTCTCCCCCCCACGAAATCGTCGGACTGTGATGTCTGCCCAGTTGGAGACCTCTAGTAGATTGTCATGAATCTCCTTCGTGGCTGCTGGAGTAGCCATGGACTCCGCCAGCTGGATAAAGAACTTCCCGAAATCCTTTGCATATTCTGCCGCGTTGATGAGGTCGGTCGAGCAATGAGCGGCATTGACGCGCAAATGGACGAGTATTCCTTCAATTTCAGGTATCTCTGCACAAGTTTGAGCTGCAAGGAGAGCCAAATCCAGCTGGTGAAACTTTTCCAAGATAATGAGGAGAATTGCTCTAAGCCTGAAGAACAGTTGCTCATCAGGAGGGAGCTGGCAATATTGGAGTGGCAGGAGAGACTTAGTTCCACTCTCAAAGACGAGTGACATTCACAAACCTTGAGACATGTAAGGAGAATGGGCTGAGGGGAAGCCATGCGCGTGAATTGAGTATCGATTCAAAATCGACGACGAAATTGATGAAAGGTACTGAGCGGTGGAAGCGAATTAAGATTCTAGATAAGTTTTGAGATAAAATCTATTTATTGTCTCGTAGCTAGGGTAGCGAAATGCCAGCGATTTGAAATCGATGAGAATCGGTCACACACTGGGCGGGTGAGTCGATATCCCACACGGATTATTGAATCTTTATTGCGATGATCATGATAAAGATTTGATATGTTCACAATAAGGTCGGAATTTTCGATAGTTTTTCAGTAGGTTCTCGATAGAGCGGCTGGGTTATTGACTCGCCGGCCCAGTGCACAATAAGTAATCTTATTTCGATGAAGACAAAAGAGGCAAAATTGATTGTCGAAATCAGAATTGACACTAAGCAACGACTGATTGGCCCCTGAGTGCCCTGAGACAGGAGCGGGAGCCGCTCATTCTGGTCGCGGGAGGATTGCCTCAACTTCAGAGAAAACGGTCGGAAGTGCAAGTATGTGTCAGAAATGTAAGTCTTTCAATGCATTTTTCTGAAGTCTGAACTTAATTCCCCTTCTGACCGAATGAGCGGCCCGCTCCCACTCCCGTCTCAGGGCACTCAAGAGCCAACCACTCGTTCCTCGGTCTCGAGTCTGAATCACTGATAACCTCGACAACGGGTGCCGATTTGATTAGAGATTTAGAATTGATGACAGAATCTATTTCGACAATCAATCTCGTCTCTTTTGTCTTCATCGAAATAAAATTACTTATTGTGACCGATTCGCCATCGATTTCAGATCACTAGCATTTCGCTACTCTGGCTACGAGACATTAAATAGGATTTATCTCTAAACTTATCTACAATTTTAATTCACTTCCGAAAGTAATGAGTGGAGGGAAATAGAGACATGCGAGCATGATGGGAAATGAGTGGAACTATCAAAGGATCCGGAACCATTCTCTAGATAACAGACGCATGATTGCCCTGCTTGTAGTCAAATCCGATCGCTCGAATAGATGGGATATCGATCATTGTGAACATGTACTGTAAGGGTTAATTGTCTGGATTGCAAAGTCATTCTTAGTAGAGTGCTAGGTACGAATGATGACCAAACACTGGCTGACTCGAGCGTCAGCTTGGCACAAACAGTCTTAAACTGCGCCACACGTGAGGAAAGACTTCGTAGTTGCTTGGGATATTTTTTTCGACTCTGGTGGAAACAACACGAATCGTAGGCTACAGATGGTGGAACAGGAATTGGAATGATGTTGATGCACTTGTGCCATAATTCCGAGGATTCATTTTGCCGTCCATCCTGCCATCGTCATTGGAACGTCAGATCAGAAGTTGACCCCTAATCATACTCATGACCGTTACGCTGGTGGTCTGAACTTCCAAAAGCAATCACCACTGAAATTTTGAAATATATAGAACACGATTCTGCGTCATAAGTGTACCTTAGTACTCTGCCTCCAGTGCTCAATATCTCGAGGCTCGTTTTGCAAACCACTACTCAAAAGGTTGATATAATGGGATAAAAATTCATCTCGCGATGTAGTCAAATGATAGGCCAATGTCAGCTTGTTCAATCTGCCCTTGGTCGCTCAACCAAAGTGTTTCAAACTGACGCAAGACAAAAATCTATGGGAGAAGGCTCGTAGACGCGTCCGCAAAGTTTGTCGTAATCGTCGTGATTCCATCGTCGTACCACCTGTTGCGTCGCTTGAATCCATTATGGCCTTTCGATTCGAATCTGGATTGCTCGCTGGGACGGCGGTGCCAGCTTCAGCTGCGCCCTCCCGTGCAAGTCTAAGAGCCTCTGCGACGCTTGGACCGGCATTGATTTTAGTATGAATACCATCTAGACCCCCTTGCAGATCTGTCGCACTCTGCATAAATTCCTGCCATCGCTCTTGCACCATGGCAATTTCCTCGTCCAAAGGAGAACCTCCTTGAAAGTTCTTTGGGTCAAATATACGCCCCATTTCTTCGAAATATATTATGATTTTTCCATGAATAGCAGTATATTCCTCGGCTACTTGTTTGAACTTGTTGACAGCTTCCAGATTCTCTCTCGTAAGGACAAGACTTGTTGCATCGGGGCCACCTTTAATATAACCATTAGCATAACAAGCATTAAGACACTTGTAACATACTCTTATTAAGCAGGGCTGTTAGCTGGCGGACGGTGGGTTCAATCTCCTCACTAACCTTCTTCATCTGCTTCTCACCATCACGAAATTGTCGAACTGTGATGTCTGCCCAGATAGAGACCCGTAGTAGCTTGTCATGAATCTCCTTCGTGGCTGCTGGAGTAACCATGGATTCCGCCAGCTGGATAAAGCGCTTCCCGAAACCTTTCGCATATTCTGCCGCGTTGATGAGGTCGGTCGAGCGATGAGCGGTATGGACGCGCAAAGAGACGAGTATTCTTTCAGCTCCAGGTATATCTGCACGAGTTCTGGCTGCATGGAGAGCCAAATCCAGCTGGTGAAACTTTTCCAGGATAGTGAGGAGAATTGCTCTAAGCCTGAAGAACAGCTGTTCATCAGGAGGGAGCTGGCAATATTGGAGTGGCAGGAGAGATTTAGTTCCAATCTCAAAGACGAGTGACATTCACAAACCTTGAGACATGTAAGGAGAATGGGCTGAGGGGAAGCCATGCGCGTGAATTGAGCATCGATTCAAAATCGACGACGAAATCGATGAAAGGTACTGAATAGTGGAAGCGGATTAAAATTGTAGATAAGTTTAGAGATAAAATCTATTTATTGTCTCGTAGCTAATGTATCGAAATGCCGGCGATTTGAAATCGATGAGAATCGGTCACAATAAGTAATTTTATTTCGATGAAGACAAAAGAGGCGAAACTGATTGTCGAAATCGGCAACGATTGATTGGCCCCTGAGTTCCCTGAGACAGGAGCGGGAGCCGCTCATTCTAGTCGCGGGAGGATCGCCTCAACTTCAGAGAACTGCAGGAAGAACGGTTGGAAGTGCAAGTAAGTGTCAGAAATGTAAATCTTTCAATGCATTTTCCTGAAGTCTGAACTTAGTAATTCTCCTTCTGACCGAATGAGCGGCCCGCTCTCACTCCTGTCTCAGTGCACTCAAGGGCTAATCACTCGTTCCTTGGTCTCGAGTCTGAATCATTGATAACCTCGACAGCGGGTGCTGATTTGATTAGAGATTTAGAATTGATGACAGAATCGATTTCGACAATCAATTTCGTCTCTTTTGTCTTCATCGAAATAAAATTGCTTATTGTGACCGATTCTCGTCGATTTCAAATCGCTGGCATTTTGCTACTTTAGCTACGAGACAATAAATAGGATTTATCTCTAAACTTATCTATAATTTTAATTCGCTTCCACTGCTCGGTACCTTTCATCAATTTCGTCGTCGATTTTGAATCGACGCTCAATTCACGCGCGCATCATCGATTTAATTGATGAATCAGAATCGTTTATTGAATTGTAACTACCGTCGTTGACAGGATCGAGCCTGAATTATCTGTCGTGATAAGATGGAGTTTCCATTCTCCTGCTCGACAACCCCATTCTCTTTTGTATACACTCCAACCACATACAGGCTAGCACCTTCAACATCTGCTTCATATGGAATCCAGCGAGCTTACCCAAATATCGGTCGAGGATCTTGCGGGTGCATTCCTTACTGAAAAGCTAGGGTCAGGCGCCGTTGAGTTTCTCCTTATATTGGGTGACAGCCTACAGCCGCGCGACAGGTGAGGAAAACAATGTTGCATTCAAACTAGTCACTTCAACTACTCAGACTCTGGTTGTAGTAAAACCGGTCCGTACGCAGAAACCGTTTCAGAGCAAGACCCTCGCATGCTTGTTCAGTCCATCTCCTATTTACGCGAGATTAGTGAAATTGCCAGAGACGCTACTGAGTCCACGATTCAGGAAATCTTCGATGAAGACCTGAAAGATGTGGAAGGGGAGGATGATGCCATTGTTCTCAACAAACAGCTTCTATCAAAGTTCACCGAAGTAGCTAATATTTACCCAGAGAATGGAAGGAAGAAATTTGAAGGCTGGGAGAGCACCGTCAGAACTACGAGTTCATAGCGCTCTCTACTTCGTGTTTGCTCATGGGTCTGTGCCACTCCCCTCAGTTTCAAACAAAATACCTTGAGCCTAAGCTAAGAGAAGTAGGGATAAGGTTGGCTATGAAGTCCCGGTGATCTTAAAGGACAATCCCCGCTTCACTCCGGAAGTGATGGACCGCCTTCAGGTCATCATGAGAGCACCATTCTTAAAGACCTTATTAGCTTAAACGGTGGAAGGAAGTGGAGGTGGCGTACGGGGACTCGGTCAGTCGTACTATGACGCCCAGCATACGACGTGTAGCTGACGCATATGACACTAATAGCGCTCTATGACACGAGAGGTTCAAGGCTTTAAAGAGGTGGCAGCCGATGTCTCTAACCAGTTCAACCACTGGCTCTTCTCTTCTGCAGAAATCGTTCGTGATTTTCATGCCATGCTCCGGATAGAAAATTGCCGGGAGCAAGAAACAACTTTGCTTCGAAGATATGCAACAGAGAGCTCTGAACCACGTGAACATCCGAGTCAGGCATCGCAAGAACCTGACGATCATCGTACAGGCTTCCCATGAGAGGACAATCCTCGTCGCCTTCCCCTGTTGGTGTATCCAAAAACATGACCATAGTTGTACCGTTGCTTGAAGAAATTTCGAATTACTGTATGTAATAATAGACCTTACAAATACCACAGTGAGGAACAAGGCTCGAATGTCACAGACGAACATGGCCCATGATTTAACAGATGCACACAGAGCACGACGATAAATCATGACTACTAGACTCGGTTGATCTAATTCAAGCATAATGATCATCTTTGGCAGAGGAGCTGTATTGACACTTATCCGGGTCCACAGGTGTCCCTCTGAGTGACAAGAGCATGAGGATCAACTGTAGTGGCGCCCATCTTTCACGGCGACTCCTGCTATTCCCTGCCATTGCTCCGACCATAATGGACTCAGATACTCTGATCAGTGATCTGACTTGAGCTCAATTTAAGGTTGAACGGGGTTGAGCATAAGAGAAAGTAATGAGTGGAAGGAAATAGAGACACGGCATGATGAGAAATAGCCGGAACTGTCAAAAGGTCTGGAACCCTTCTCTAGATAACAGACACATGATTGCCCTGCATGTAGCCAAATCCGATCGCTCGAACAGATGCGATATCGATCATTGGGAACATGTACTGTAAGGCTTAATCGTCTGAATTGCAAAGTCATTCTTAGCAGAGTGCTAGGTACGAATAATGACCAAACACTAACTGACTCGAGCACCAGCTTGGCACGAACAGTCTTCACTGCGCCACTCGTGAGAAAAGACTGCGTGGTTGCTTGGGATATTTTCTCTGACTCTGGTGGAAGCAACATGAATCGCAGGCTGCAGATGGTAGAACAGGAGTTGGAACGATGTTGATGCACTCGTGCCATAATTCCGAGGATTCATTTTGCCGTCCATC